>JAYRBW010085816.1:0-22441 GCA_036023295.1 Invenusta paracnida
TATAGGTATCTCTACGAATTGTACCATAGTTTTTCTAAACAGCTCAAGACAGATATTTGTTAATTACTATAAGATACCTTTAATTTATTAGATAACACATTTAATTAATGAAGGTTCTAAATTATCTTCTGAAAAGCTTGACAATATTAAAAAACATAGTTAGCTAATGTCAAATATATTTTTAAAGAGCTACCACATTCTACGCTTATTTCAAATCTTTTATGCTATGAGCTAACACACTTTTTGCTATTTTTGGTTAAAAATAATTATATAAGAAATAAAAATTACATGAACACTATTCATAAATGATAATGTACAGAAAGAAAGAGAGAGAACTGGAGATATACCGAAAGTTTTATATTTTATTTTACTAGTGGTTTGTTTTTTCATTCATTCTTTCATAAGTAACCAGTACTTTTTTATCCACATCATATTATAAAAGGTTTACAAAACAATATATATGAGCATTTACAATTCACAATATAATATCCTAAATACACGATAATTATATTATTCATCTAATTATAGAAAAATTGACTATATTTAGCATTCCTAAAGCTTTTGGAACCTATTTTGATTATGTTTTCTTTCTTTCAAAAACAAATTAATATATTATGTCAAAAAGTTTATCAAGAATATAAAATTACTTTGTTTAATCCAATATTGGTTTCATTTGCATCTTCACTTAAACTTCTCATCTGTAGATAAATAGTATGTGATGTAAGTATCTTTAAGTGTACATGAATAATAATAATGTTGTTGTTATAATAAGTTTAAACGTTTTTATCAGTTGACTCAACGGATTTAAAAAATAAATATATGTTTTCAATATAAAACCACATTATTTAAGGCGTTATCTAATTCAAGATTAGATGAAGGAGGATAAAAGAAATGTATCACACAACAATAATTAGATATGTAGAAATCTATAAAACATATGTGTGGGAAAAATGACACGAAGTTTAATTCCAGAATGTACTTAACTAATAAAAGTAATTAATTATTAATAATTTTGTATATTTAAAAATGATTACTCCTTCCTGTTTCGCTTGTAAGCTTATATACAATATTTTAGTACATTGCAATGGCGAAATTGGATCATGCTGAAACTGTATGAATTACAGACTGGGTAATTCACATCCCAGTCACGGCAACCAACTTCGTAATTGCAACATACAAAAAATAGTGCGTATTAATTTTAAATGTATTGATATTTTAGAAGATAAATATAATTAAGCTATGAGAAATATAAAAAATATATTTCATTGTGAATAAAACATATTTAAACGTTTAAAGTGACTTGACTCACGCCAGGTGTCATATAAAGATATATCCATAGAATCCAAATAAATATATTATTTTTACTCGTTAAATAGCAAAATATATTTAGTTGAAATAATATACAGCTACGCCGTGTGTAGATAATATACTTATGATAAGGAAAATTTTTCTTTGTTTTAACTGTCAAAAGTATAACATGAAATGTATACTTTTACCTGCAGACATGTTTAAATGACGAGACAGGAAATTGTATTCCAAAACTGTTCGCTGTTTATACTGTCTATAATTAATAAAATACAACTCGAATAATACTGACAATAAATGTGTTATTCTACTTTATTAAAAAATTCACTTCTATATAATACGTGCAAAATATATTGCTATTTAGTAATATGTAGTATTAATTTGAGAATCAATTGCTTAACGGCTATATTTTTGCATCTAACTTTTGATAAATAGTTATTATATAAAATGCAACAAGCTGTAGTTTTAGAAAACATCCATCGCTTATTTACACGTTTGTCTTTCTGTAACAAAACAAAAACAGTATAAAATCTTGCTATTCACCCACCGGGCTATCAACAAAACTACACCAATATAAATTCAGCGGCTTATAAAAATCAATAACTTCACAGTACTCAGCGTCATGGGTACCGTGCTTTTTCAGTCGCAGTTATGGAATTCTCTCCCTCATGAGCTTCTAGGGACATCAAGGAATTTAGTAAATTTAAAGCTAATATCAAAACGCATTTCTTTTTATAATTTTATTCTTCGTTATTTTATTGTTTGATGATAGTAACTTTTTATGGGTTATATAGTAGTAAAGTATTTTGCATTGCATTTTGCAATGTTGTATTTAATAATGTCATTGATGGCTTACTTGTACATTTGTTAGTTCGTGTGTTTTAGTTTGTAGCTTGATATTTTTAATGTTTTCTCTCGTATATTAATGATTATTTTTCTCATTATGTTATTGTTTAAAATATAAATTTCATGTCTAAAAGCTGCTGACATTGACAGCAATTTGGAGCGCTTTATAAAAATATTATTATTATTATTATTATTGTTATTAATATTCATGCCAAATATCAACATTTATTACGAAACAATATCAAATATCAAGATAAATAAAATGAAAAGAAATTAAATTATTTAAAACAATGTGATAATAAAACAAGAATATACTTTGATTTGGCCGAATCCACGCGCTGGATTATATGGATCATCTTTGTTCACATTTCTTATAATCTAAAATTAAATCAATGATAATGACAATGATAAAATTTCAATATTAAAAATGAAATTATAATTAAGTTAGTATATATTTAAATCATATATATATATATAAATATTTGTATATTATAATATTCACATTGGAATAAAATTAAGTAAAAATTATAAATTATGCATGAATAAATAATACACCTAATATGTCTGTGTGTGTATATCCTTTTAATCAGAACATGCTGAAATGAATTTTGTACCGAAATGTAATATACAACCTAATTTTGTGTAATGATATTATTTATATTTTACACATGATATAATGTAATAAAATATGTAAAAAAATAATTAATGTAAGGCTTTAATTGTGTTATATTTAAAAGAATGGATACAATTTAAATGTCTAAATTTAAAAACATTAAACAATGATATTGTATTGTAACACGAAATATTTTTTCTACATTTATATACCAGCAAATATTACTAACAATTATTAAAATATTACATTCGAGATACGTGAATAAGAATAAATTAATGAATATTTCTTAATAAAATGCGGAAACAACGAAATAGTAAATTTACTATATGTGCATTCATATTCAAGAATTCAAATTAACGAAATAAACATGTGTGTCTTTACAGGAATATATTTCAAATGATCAAATAATCTTTATCTTAATTAGATGACTCTGGTCAGCTACTGTATATTAGCGCCTTATAATAGCTCTGCTCAAACCTCAACGATTGCTCCATCAGGATGTCGCAAAAATTCTCGGAAAGGTTCGATCAAGCCGTCAAGATGGACAGTTGTGATGGCGACGTGTGTGGTTACTTCAATGACTTCTTCCTTTGTGGGATTATCTGGGCTCTTTGCGCGAAATGGGATGAACGAATCAGCACAAAATTAATCAATCCAACAATAGGCTATTGGAGCATTTATATATCATAAACACGAAAAGAAACGCAACATATAGATATGTTAATGGAAGTTCTAACAATAATAGCATAATTATAATATATATTCAAAAACATTTAAAATGAAACAGCAGTTAGTTGAATCTAATAATATGTCATTAGTGGTACACATTTCTTAGTGTTTAGATATCCTTAAAAGATCAGTCAATTAAGTAATGTTATATTAAAAATATTTTTTGCATAATCAAATATATTTTGCTTATACTGGTAGATACATATAGAAAAAGTTACCAATCTATGAAATGTGAATCTTACTGTACTTAACTTAACCCAATCCGTACAGGTGGCAGGGGTGCCCTTTAAGGCGCCCATTACCGCAGTTTTCTTGTGATTTTTAAATGAACAAATGGAACAATATAAGCTTTCGTGACTTTTTCCAAAATAAAGTTTTAGAACTTAGCATTATGTACCCAAACGAGTGGTCAAAGGATGACTCTCAAACATACTTTTTAAATAAAATTGCATAGCTCTCTCAAAATTGACAAAACTACGATTTGAGTACTGATTAATTTCATTTAACCGTTTACAAAGAACATAAAAATAAGTTTTAATTGAATTCATATATTATTGAATTACACATAGTCCCACTTACAGGTTGGCTGCGCCATTCGTAGTCATTGACAACGGTTCGGCGTCTTTCGCCCTCTCCGCCTCTCCATTGTTCAGCCTTTCTTACTACCCAGCTTAACTCATCCGGTGACACTTCCATGTCTTGAGGCATGAAAAATCGATATTCCGGTCCATGAATTCGCCAATAGACGTCGAGTAAAATGCCTTCGTTATGCAGTCTGAGATATAGCACAATATATTTGTTTTTATATTATATTATATAATATGTCATATATTGAAAACTACTTTAACAGCAATGTTTAATTATAATATATCTAACAAAAATTTGTTATTGTTATTTTTTGTTTTCCTTTTTTAGGTATATGTAAAAATGAATCAAATTAAAACACATTCGGTAATTTGCTGTACTTCAACAATATATTTTGCTGCTGATAAATATAACCGAAATGTTCAAAGATGAACACCAAGTTAAATTTTGGAAAGATTTTGACATGAAATCTTAAGTACATTATTACTGATAAAATATATAGGCTCCACGTATCTGGGTTAATTTATTACAAATAAAAGAAAGAAAATTCACTTCATCAGATACTATCTCTATCGTCAACTGAATATCATTAAAGATAGTATCCGATGAATTGAATTTTCTTTCTTTTATTTGTAATACATTATTACTGTGTAAAAATTGTTTTAAAATATCAAATTCTTTTTTACAGAAACATCTTTTTGTGTGAGAGCGATAGCCAGAGTTCACTAACTGGAGGCACCCAATTACCTGAGAAAGTAGATGTAAAAAAGACTGAGACAGAGTGCAAAAATGGCCACATAGAGAACGAGAGTGACAATAATTCCGGGAATGCCAGATCCGTCCAGTTTGAGGAAGTGGTAGAAGAGTTTGGCAGCGTCACCGATTGGTTGATCGCCTCCGAGGTTCCCCTGACGCTGCACCCCACGAGTCATCAATTGACAAGGGAACAATTAAGAAAGTTAATGGTAATGATAACAAGGCTGATATTGAAAAGAGGAGAATATTTGTGATGATCAACTTACATAATCTTTTCAAATTTAACCTATAATTATTCGATTACAATATTTATAATATTATACCTAATATGTAAACAAGTGTTCCGTGCATAAAGCTCGCCGACATGTCGCCGACATAAAAGTTGGTTGTAAAATTCATAAAACAATTTTGATGGAAACCTCGGTAAATTTACGGTGAACTTTACTCGGCTAGCTTTCAATCAAATGCATGTGATTGGTTAATTCACTAGTTTCCCATTGTACTAGCAAATAAGGAGATTAGTATACGCCCTAAGTATACAATAGTAAAAAGTATTTTGTACGAAATAAGTACTTTATTATTATGTGTATATACTTTACATTTGTATAGCACAATTTCATTTTTTTAATATAACCTTTACTTACTGCAAATATGGCAGCGTTTCTTGAGATCGAGGGAGATATGAGTAAAAGAATATTTTTAGAAGGAAGAGATTTCTTATTGGAATGAGCAGTCCTTGACGATTAGTCCAGCAATTCTATATTTTCAATATAAAAATCTACTAAATAATTTTCCTTTTCTTGGTAAATAATGGCATTTTAACATAAAATGACTAACTTTAAATTGTATTATACTGCAGCATACTATATGGTGGCGCACTGATGATATATATGCCAAACAATATTTCTTATCCTCCTGCTACTAATAACTCAAAATATAGGGTTTGTGTTAAAAATCTAGACAAAGTTCACAGACGGTTTTACGGCGTGTTTATGAATACCCAAGGAATCCTATATAGTAACTATAGTAACTATACAGGAATCCTTGGAATACCCTAAAAAAGTCGGTGACCTCAAAGAAAGTTCCCGGTAAAATGCTCGGCGAGCTCACCGTATATTCGGCGAGGTGGCCGTAAATATGGCTAGCTTTATGCATACGGGTACTGGTCATGAAAATGATCTGTAGTAATATAATTAAACATTAATATATATTTTCTATTTGCTTTAAAACCTTTGAAAAGTCACAAGATACATTTTATTTAATTTAATTTAAATTTTATATATCTAATAAATAAGAAACATTAATTTTACTTTTATTAATAGAAATTCTTGATTTATTGTAATATATCATAATTTTTACATTTTGTTAACTTTTATCATCTAAAAACATTGTTACAGAATTGGAATTAGTTTATTATTTTTAAATAGTGTCGAATAACCAGTCCATTATTTATATGAAAATTTAAAGTATTCCAAAAATTCCAAAAATAATAAACGAATTATTTTAAACATTTATTGTTAAATTAAAGATGCATACATAACGATAAAATTTACCAAAAACAATAATATTAATATTAAAAACATAATTCAAAGACATACTTCAAATCGAGTAAACGATTCTTATAACGGATATACCCATACCTTTTTAAAGATGTGGATATGATAGAAAACGGTAGTCTACAATATTGCTACGTAAGCAAATTATTATTTTCAGTTTAAATCTTTTAAACATTGTGAAATACTGTATATAATATATATAATATTATATTTCTAAATAAATTAAAACCTTTTACTCTCGTATACTTGCACATAACCATTTTAAAAACGTAATTTTATAATATTTCTATCTGTAAAGTATACATCTTAAGTTTTTTCAAAACATAAGTTTCAATATTTTGATTTTAAATGAGTGGCAGGGAAGCTACATAAAATATGCATGAAAACTACTTCACAAAATATATATTAAATACATATTCAATATATTTACTTATTATTGCGTTCTATTGTCTAAATGAATAAATCATTTAAATAAGATATTAAAATATTAAATAATGCACTAATTTAAACACGTTTCATTAGCAAATTTCCGCAAACTTCAAAAAAATGTTATACTAAAAATTCATACAACAAAGTGTATAAAACTATATGATACAAAAACAATTTCAAGAAACATGCAATTTTAACTACATAGGATATGGTTTCAATTACACAACTTACCCCCAAGCTAAGGTCTACAATTAAGATCAACAGAGGATCTAGAATAGTCATGATTCCGAAAGCCAGGACAAACTGAGAGGCAATTCGAGGGAAGAATTTGACCGTGTACTGCGCTATAGTGGCAATGAGCATAAGAAATCCGAACACGATGAGATTTGTGATGGGTCCAAGGATCACTACAGCCGTCTCCTGGCCAATGGAGAGCAGAGTCCACTGGTAGTTCAGCTGGACTGTGTGTGCCATGAAGTTGAACCTGATCCGGATATAGAGTTATATAAAGTGCGAAACTAATCAAAACTAGTTACAATTGGTAAAATGAAACAACAAATAAAATATAACCATAACTTACTGACAATGTGTCATGATAGTTTTATTATTACTAACTGGGAAAGCAGAAAACAGGATAAAATAAGTAATTAATAAAGTGTAACAACTGAAAAAAAAATAAGTAGTCAAACGTCACAGTAGATAATATATAACCAAACTGGTAAAATATCACCACTAGTGGTAAATATCTAACAGCAGGTGAAAGATAACCATCAGATAACGTGTTACAACAGGTTAAATATTACCGTATAGTAAAGTATAAAAAAGTTATAAGAGTAACTATATGGAAATGTAACAACTGATGAAATATATCCAACTGTTAAAGCGCCGTATAGTAGATACAATGTAATCAATAATTGGTACAGTACCGCAATTGATAACATTTGACTACTGGTAAAATGCCTGGTTAAGTCTGTAACTCTTCAGGTTTAAAGGATGGTACAGCACGGTTTACGTTTATTTATGTAGTAGCTCATGTAATCATGCAAATTTGTCGTTAAAGTCTTTCACTAGGTACTGTCAGAATGTATAACGTTAGAATAATAAAAGCTCAATGAGTAAGAATCTAACATTCTTAGAGGTGATTGTCTCGGTACTTTTCTAAGTGATTTAACACTTTCATTATTTTCTGGTTTAACTTAATTCAACTTAAATAAAATAGTTTTTATAACAAGTTTATTTTATGTGGGTCAAAATGAATTAAATATAATGTTAACCAGAGAGACGTGTACTCACGTGTTGATGGGTATCCCAGCTAGCGAGAGGAAGATCCACTGACCACAGTAGTGCAGGTAGAGTCGCAGGAAGAAATTGATGATGAGAAAGAGAAGTAGAAGCCAGAATTCTGCCGACCGCCAACGTGTTTGACCCATCTCCATGAGAAGCATCCGCAAAAAGAAGTTAAGACGACGAGAGCCCTCTCCTACGGATGTCTGAGCCTGGGAATCCGGCCGGAGTCTGTACAAATGAGGGAGGGGTGCAGGAGTGGAAGGTTGGTGATTTATGGGAAAGGCTCAACATCTCGGATAGTGTTATAATACTTTTGTTTTGCTATATCTTGAAAGAATTTATATGGAGTATTTGAACAAGGGATATATTTATTAAAAACATACATGTGAGTTCTTTCTTAATACTTTAGATAAAATTACTGTTGAAATAAATGGATAAACGCTAAACAGCCTCTTTCGACCTATATGTAATTTAGTTTATGTGACAGTGAAAAAGTAATTTTAACTGATGATTTAATAGCTGTCCTTGTGTCGTTTTCATTATATATATAATGTATGTATAGCCAAAACTTTCGATTTATTTAAGACTAAATTCTACTTTCCATGTTCGTCATCCTGGCCTCGCATATACAGTATAATATATAGGTGTTTGTGAACACTACATATACAGTATATTATATAGGTGTTTGTGAACACTACATATACGCAACTAGGGTGCTGATCTCCAAAAAGATATGTTTAAACTAAATGAACCTGGTCTTTTCGAATATATATATATATATAATTTATATTTATCTTATATACAAAGGGGTCTTCATGCAGTGTATTCCAGTTTAATGTTTAATGTTTAAACATATGTATAATTATGTAAAATACTTATACTAAATTGGTTTACACTGCAAAGTATTTAAAAACAGGCGGATATTACCCTGAAAATGCACAGCTGAAGGCACCCAATTTTAGATCTAAAAATATGGCCACTGACTTCTTCGCTGAGATTTAGGAAAACAAACTAATAACACTAAAACTCCGAACCGTCAGGAGCGCCCCACTGGAACGTGAAAGACACTCAGATTAGGTTCACCGGGCTGTTGCACTTCTCTCGGCAAAGCCGACCAAGGACGCTCATAGTGTCGAGACTACGACGGCGGTATTATATCCCGAAAAAACACTCTGCCAGTGTAGCCTATCTACACAAGAGCAGTTTATGGCATGGGTAAAAAATGATGTATAATCCTCAAGGTTATAGGGCCTGATGTTACTGTTTAAAATTCGTCTATATAGGTAAGTATGACAGCAATCCATATGGAGCTACCAAGGAAACCCTCTTTTATCATTGTTGATTTGGGGTTTTGTTCCCTGATCTTTTCTATAAGAAGAAAATTCCTATAATAGATCTGCATCGCATCAATATGGCTACTTCTAATTATTATTTCCGGTCGAGGGGGGGGGGCGTCAGCACCCTTATCTCCCTGAGAAAGGAAAGGGACCAGGACCCGTCCGAGAGAGTCCTGAGGGAGTGTGTGTTACCTAGGAGGCGCGAATGGTGGGCCAACAGGAGCCGGACAAAAGAGAAGAAAATGGGTTAGGTCTTCTGAAGGAAAGAGGCAGAATGGGTAAAAGGGGGAATCCGCTTTCCCTATGCGGTGTCTGTAAGAAACGAGGAGGGGAGAGTGGCCAGTTCGAAGCTGCGAGAGAGTGATGTTGTCAACGCGGGAGTGGCGGTCGGAGGAGGGTTTGGAAGAACCCCTGTACAGGCCCTGTGGGTGGCGCTGTGCGGATTGGCGGTGTAGGATGATTTGACGAAACGAGTGATGACAGAACGGACGGACGAAAGGTCGACAGAGCCAGTCTGAGGGAGCTTGGCTCCTTTTGCGGCTTCGACGTCTGCGGCTTCGTTCTCTAGGAGCCCGCAGTGGCTGGGGACCCACTACAGGGTAATGTCTGTAGAGGATGAGAATGCGCTAAGGTGGCTCCAGATCTGTTTAAGTGTCTGGTCTGTCTGGGCGCACGGCCAGAGGCAAGGCGACTCATCAGTGATTGGAAGTCCGAGAGAAGGCAGATTCCGCTGATCGGATCGACATTCGCGAGGTTGGCGGCTGCCTCAAGGCCCCGGAGACAGGTGATGGATTCGGCGCGGAAGGAGGAAGAGACTGAGCCGCCGGGGCAGAGAACGATAGGAGGAAGGACCCTTTAAGGAACATGACAATGCCAACCCCACCGAGAATTGTCCTGTTTGTGGCTGAGCCGTCGGTCCAGATGTGAAGGTCTGCGGGTGGGATGTGTCAGTGGTCATGAGGGCTGCGAGTTTCCTGGACTCAGGCGGGTCTTCTCTAGCGGTAGCGACGTCGAGGAATGTTCGGATAGAGACGTGGGAGGAGCCAGACCACGGTGGTGCGCAAGAGGTGAACTTCTCTCTCGTGAGGTCTTCAATGAGGACTCCCGTGGAGGTTTTGCAGGCGATGTTTCTGCAGTTGCGACGAGATTCGCCACCTTTGCCAATGGCCTTGAGACGCGGACGGGTTCGACGCTAGGCGGCTGAGAAGATCATGGTTATTTGACGGTGCCAGAGGGCCTTTTCGCGCAGATGGGCGGCGGTGGCGATGGCATTGCAGGTGAGGGAGGGGAGATCAGCTTCCCTGAGGAGGGCTAGAGTGGGTGTGGACTTAGTGCATCCCGTGATGGTGCGAGCGGCGGCCCTATGAGGAATCTCCATTAGGTTCCTGTTGAAATCTGCGGTCATGGCAAGTCAGGTGGAGGATCCGTGCAAGCGGCGGATTGCGCGTAGGTGAGATAAAGGGCGCGAAGAGAGCGGGAGTCTTGGCCCCAAGTCCGACCGGTGAGGCATCTGATCACCCTGGATCTGGTCTGGAGCTTCCTTTTGGCTGCCTGCGCTTGGTGGTGAAAGGTCAGTTGGCAGTCAAAGCGGACCCCGAGCAGCTTCGGAAAAGGGTCGTACGGGATCAGGTCGTTGCCGAAGAGGATCGAGGGTTGGACCTTCCCGTTGACTTCCCGAGGGTCTAAAGAGTGGAAGGACACGACAGATTTCGACTGGCTAAGGAGGACCTTCCATTCGGAGCACCAGGAGTGGATCCACGTGGCGGCGGGTTGGAGGGTCCGGTTGCAGGCTGCGACGGACGTGCCTTGGGCGCCGACTGAGGTGTTGTTGGCGTACGCAAGCGTGAGGTAGTTAGTAGGGGCTCCTTACAGAAGGTTATCCATATAGATGAGCCACAAGGTCGGAGCGAGAACGGAGCCTTGGGGGAGGCCCTCTGGGAAAATTCTAGTTTTGGAGGTGGCGCTCTGCCAGGAGACTGTTGCTCAAAGGTCGGAGAGGAAGGCGGAGATCCAGCGGGTGAAACAGCTCGGGATGTTCATTCGGCCCATCTTGGCGAGGAGAGCTAGCCTCCAAACCCGATCGTAGACTTTCGAGAAATCGGCGAAGAGAAAGGCGGATCGAAGGGCAGGCTTCTTGTGATGGAATACATCGATGATGAATTGGGCTGCTGCAGCGATTTGCTCCTCGACGTTACGACGTTACGGGTTTTGCGGAAACCGGCTTGGGCAGAGCGGAGGAGGTCACGCGATTCGAGAAGGAAAATTAGTCTCTCATTTATCAGTCTTTCAGTGAGCTTCCCGATACATCTAAGGAGGCTGATTTGGCGATAGCTGGACGTGACGTCGGACGGTTTCCCTGGTTTTGGGATAGGACGGATCTCTGCCTGATGCCAAGAGGCGGAGATTGAAAACCCTGTCCAGGAGAGGTTGATCGCGGCGAGGAGAAATTTCCGAACGAGAGGCGTGAGGTGGCGGAGGAGTGTTGGAGATTCCGTCGGGGTCCGGGGCTGATCGGTCCGTCAGATTCGAGATAGCGCGGATGAGGTCGGCAGTGGAGAAAGCGGAACAAGAATCATGAGTGCGTCCATTGCATGGGCAGATGGCATCAATTGTAAGGCGTTTGATGTTGCCGTCAGCGATTTTGTCTTTCGGGAGGCGACTGACGGTAGCGTACTCCCAGCAGAAAAGGGAGGTTTTCTCGGAATTCGAGATGGCGAACTTTCCGTTGTCAGCTTTGATGGCGGCGGAGGGGGCCGAGGACGGAGATAGATCGTCGATAGCGTGGATCACGCTCCAGAGTACGCTCGAGGTAATTTCCTTTTGGTGGCTGCTGATTTAGTCTTGCCAGAGGCCGTGTTGATGGTGACTCTAGCGATAGCAGCGGCTTCCTTGAAGACCTTGGCGAGGGGTAAATTGCCCGGATCTCGTCGGAGGAGATCAAAGGCCAACCGCGGGCAACAACGGCGGCTTCGACACGATCAGACCACCAGGCGTTTTGGGTATGGCGGGAACCCTTGGGGATTGATTCGTTTGCGGCAGCAAGGACGGAGGACGATAACCTGGAGTTGGCTCTTCGTGCGCAGAACTTGGCGGATCGAGAGACCAGTTGGACAATTTTGAGTCAAAGAATCTAGTAAAATTTTGTCCAGTCCGCCTTCCGATAGGTAAAACGATCAGATCGATGGGTGGGTTTCGGTAAGGAGTCCCCAGAGATGTTGATGACGATCGAAAGGTGGTCAGAGCCGATGTCGGGGCCAAGAGCCCAGGTAGCACCGCATCGGCCTCGCCGACTCGCCTTTGTGCCCTTTCTGTCTCCTTGACCCGAGGACCTCCCCATCTCTTCCTTTCTTGCTCCTCCCACTCTGACCTCCGTCTTGCCATCTTTGGTGACAACCCCTCCCTTGCAGTTCTCGCGGATGGGGATCGCGCTCTGTCCTTCCTCAAGGGGATTGGGGTACTGACGTGCCCCCCAGACCGGGAAAAAGAAGAAGAAGCCTCGGAGATGCGCGTTACTTCTACACTGCTTGGGTGATGAAGCAATACGACAGGCCGACGCAGTTGTTGAAACACAGGATCTCGACGATTATGACCAGCTAACCTCGTGACTGGAAACCCTCTTCCAAAAACAACGTTCTGCCACCCTCCATCGACATAAATTTTGCCGCCGACAACATAACCACGAAGAGTTCATAGTCGACTACGTCTCTGCTTTACGCCATCCAAGTAGAAGTTACAATGTTGGTTACTTGACCGAAAATATGGTCAGGGACTAGCTCATAGAGAGGACACATGTCGCTCGGGTCCGTGAACGACTCCTCATGGAAGAGGACAGCCTGACCCGCACACGCGCCACGAAACAAAGGAGCCAATCAGGGGGATTCTAAGAAAGGGGAGAATATATGAGACACTGGCACAGAGAAAGAGAGAGGAGGCGAATACAATATACGATAATGTCTGGTCACAACAAAGACTTACTCTAATTAGGCTCAATTAACTCAGTTTTTAAATAAAGTTATAAAAAAGGATAATTACTGAGCCGATTTCATATATTACTTTTATGGTTGCCCTACTTTTGATCCGAATTAAAAATTCATTTATTTTGATTTCGTTTTATCTGTTCAACCATTATTAATAGAGTAATAATAAATAAATTACTATAAGTAAGATATATGATATATATAGTTTTAAGCAATATTTGTTTTATGAATAGGCTGTACTCAATATAATCATTTATATTGTCTTATTTTTTAATGTTAGAACATATTTATTTGATATTAATAATAATAATAATATTAATAAAATTAATACTTTATTAATAATGATATTAATGCTTTAATACTTTATAAAAACCACTTAGTTTAATAATTTAATATATATTATTATTTTAATCGATAACATTATCAACTATCATTGAAATTTATCGTTACAAATTTAAGTATAAATCTTTTAGAGTGTTTTTACCGAAGAAAATTCCATGCGTGCGCTAATTACTGTTTTTAAACATTAACATTATTTATTAATTTAAGGATTTACATTTCATGATTGTTTATAGAAAATATATAGTATTGAAATATTATTAAAAACTTTGTCACAAAACGATTTCTTACTTCTGCTTTTATTTTTATACATAATATAACCAGTACTATTTGTCCTCGCTGTTAAAAAATAACTTCTGTGTTATTTTATTTGTTTATTTAACTTTGGACTGTCGTCCCGCTCACTTTTCACTGAAGTTCCTATGTGCAGCACATGGGTGAAACGAATGTATCCGGCTTCTCCGCTCTCCCCTCGACTTACACAATGTGTCTCGCAGACGGCTCTGTCGACACAGGCATCCATCTACCACTACAACCCATACCTCAGCGGAATACAGGTCTACCTCAACTGCAGGCTTCCAATGTCCCTGATCGGAGCAGTCACCAAACGTCGACGGGAATTGTCGATCTGGACAACAAAGAGGATGTCTACGATATGCCCACTCTCACCTCACAAATCTCGCATGTATGTGCTGTACGTAATGCACCTAATATACAAGATATATTACTCTGGTGTGAAAAAATAATATTTTATAGGAGTACTATTATTAAGAGAGTAGGTATTCAATTAATATAACTCTGATTATAAATATCAACATCGTAATTTTCATTATTTCGATTGTCAATAATCACTTTTTAATTATATTTCTCAAATTGCATTATTATTAATAATAATGTGTATCAAGTATATAATTTAAATATGTTAAAATAGTCTATTTAGGCGAATAACCTAAAACATTAATTTCTGATATAATTTTGTTTTATTAAGGTTTTTTGCCAGAATTATTGGGTGACATAGTTTTTAATTTAAATTTTGGTATTTTGACCTAAAATAATTCAATCAAAACTAATTATTGATTATATTTATGCATCAATTTGAATTTTTTACATTTAAGGCGTTGGTTACATAGAAATTAATAAATATAATACATAGAATGTCAATCTAAAATATTTTCATTGCAAATGCTGTAGATTTTGAGTTTGTGGTCAACATGTATTATTTAAAAAAATTATGTATATGCCAACTCATTTATATATTAATAGAGAAAAAAGTAGGCTAATATCAATTTTTTACTAGTTATTTATATCGTAGTAATTAATAATTTATTAAAGATCTATATTTTTGACAACAAACTTACTTCTTCATATTAACACCATTTTTTTAAATAGCCAATCTACGTTCATGAAGTATATGCTAACTTCTTGACATATTATTATAGAAAAAATGTATTTAAAAGCATATCAGCATAGTTCTTTTTATCAATCTTTTTATAGCGGTAATTAAACATCTGGAAATTATCTTTATTTTTGACCACAAACTAATTTCTTCAAATTGTTACGTCATTTTTTAAAGATAGCCAATCTATGTATATGAAGTAAAACAAATAACTAAGGTTGGTTATCATTGCCCATTGATTTTATAATTTATATTTAATTATTTAATTTTATATAATGATTTTATTGATCCTTCCAGACGAATTCTTTTCCCAACAACTACTGCCCTGACGGAAGTAGCGGCCCACATTTCTCCTCCTCAACAACAACAACGGCCACACACGCAAGTCCCGCCAACGACAGTGACGACCTCGACAACACACCGTCGTCCAGGAAACGTCGTCGCATCGCCACTGGCGGAGAAGACGATCGATCGATCGACTCGCCATCACATCACCATCATGAGCGGCGCAATTTGGAATTAGTTGTCGACTCCTCTCCACGCAGAAACGACCATCACCAGAGCCTATACAGTGACCATCATCAGCAGCGAGACTCCGCACCAGTGAACATGGACATAATTTCCGCCGACGCCGCGACACGTCGCGTTGGAGGTTGCAGCAGTGTAATGGGTCGCCCGTCCCGGGATATTGTTGAGTTCTGGCCCGATATGCCCATTGAGACTTTTCTTAAGTACTTATCGGATGCGGGGACGAATCTGTGTCACTGTCGTCGTCGGGATGTTCATTCAGCACCTATCACACCGGGCTTCTCTCCCATTGACATATGGGCGCATCTCATGCATCACTTTGAGGTGCACGCTCGTCAGGTAAATCAGCTAGTTTCATATTGTCCGTCATATCAAGAAAGATAACTTTTATTAGAAACAACATACTTTACTGCAACGAAAAGAATAACGAGGCAAAAAGTATAGCTATATGAAGTTATGTATGTATGAATAAAAAACACTCTATGGTATGAATTAAGATCAGGATGACTAATAGTACCATTTTAGTCCGTATTATTAATAGGTAGAGCCAGAGTTGACGTATATTACTATTAAAACTACATTGATTAGGACATAACGGTTACAAAATTTGATTTTAAAAGATTCTGTAACAGATAAATTTAATTTACATTTTATTATTTAATGCTGTCTAAAATATGCTACTTTTCGGGCTTGTCTTTAAAATTTTAATTTTACAAAACTTAAAAATATGTAAAACTTTAAGGATTTATATTTTGTTATAATTGAAAAATCATTCATTCAATTTTGAATCGCTGTATTGTTCTCTATACATTGAAAATGAAGCTATAATAAATTAGTTGCAATATTTTAAACTTACAATTAATTTTTTCTACAATCCGACATATAACCAATATTTTTTATCTTCACTCTGTATTTATCGATTTTCAGAGTTAACTATAATTCAACTCTAGCAGCTAGGATAAACATTTAGAATTCTTTTCAGGTGATTTACTTCGCCAAAGCCGTGCCCGGTTTCCGTCAACTCTCGAGCCACGATATGAAGACTCTGGTACAGGAGGCCATGTATCCCATCATCCTGGTCCAACTGGCGCGGGACTTCAATCCCATCACCAAGGAGTTCAATTACTTCAACTTCTCTAAGGCCGAGTTGGAGGTGATTCTTTTGGAGTTCGAGAGCTTTGAAAAGATCACCCATCATCTCAAGGTCTCTGGAGAACGGATCAAGCGCTTCAATCTCGATGATACGGAGTCTACGCTCATCTCCTGCATTGAACTGCTCAAAGGAGGTGAGTTTGAGTTATATAGAAGTCACTCTACATATGGCAGTGGGGGGAAATCATTGTATTATTAAAATAACAAATTAATATTATTACATAATAATAATTTACTATATTATGCTATTTTCTCAAATATTTAAAACATATTTCTCAATCTTCTTCATTTCAAAAATTAGCCAATCAACTTAATTGCCTAATAATGTAACAGTTTTGTAATAGATTAAAAGTAGAGATTCAACCAAATTGTGTAATTCCCTTAGTAAGGTAATTTTTTTATAATTATTTTTTACAGTAATATACAGCTTTCCTAAATTTAGTAGCAAATAGACTCCACTCTTTATTGATAGAGATAAAAGAGCGTACAGCCAGTAGATCGAATTAAGTGTTGACTTAACCTGGGGTGAAAAACTTCTACTGGGGTTTTTGATTAGATCGAATTTAGTGGAATTGTTTTCTATTCTAAATTTAACTCCGATGAAGTATTGCTGACTTTTGACTAGACCATGTGTTTTCGTCAGACGAAACATGTGTTTTTTTAAGGTGTTTTGTTTTTACTCGTATTTTAACAACTAGAAAGAAATATACATTTATTTACGATAATCGTGTTGTCAACACTTAACTATGTAAACATGTATTTATTTGAATTCAATTTTAGTTTTAATAAATACGGAATAAATTTTGAGCTAAAATTGAGTAATAAAAACTTCGGTCTAAATTTTTTTAATGTTTTGATTGGACTTCTTAATGATATAGTACTATAATACTACTAATAATTCAGTTTGTATTGTTTTGAGTATCCCGCTAACGTAAGGTCTCTTTAATAGAGGTTTTGCTTTATAGTGACTTCACTGATAATTATAATCAAATGGAAAATATATTTTTTCGAATCTGTGTTTTTCAAGATTTTATGAAGCTAATTTTGCAAATTTCTTTATCGATTTTACTTAGTTTAAATTCATAATTTTGTATTTCCTTCCTAAGTCAACAAAGCGTTTTTTGCAATCTTCAGTCAACATGATTTAGTGTTAAAGTTCATCTATTTGTATTTGAACAATGCAAAGTTTGTATAGAAGAGAATTCTCTCACACACAGCTACTCGTTTAATTTCACTTTGATTGGTTTGATAAACGATGACCATAGTTTATAAAAACGCGAGTGGAGGAAAACTAGCGTCCATATCTCCATGTTCATTGTGTCTCTCGGGTCGAGTTTTTCGCAACCGCAGGTTCCAACCACTGGTCACTTCGACTTGCTTCAATCTACTGGCTGGTAGAATAGTATTTTTTTAATATCTAGGCAATAATAGAGCACATTAATTTTAATTTTATGTTTGACATGTTATTAAAATTACATAATTATTATATGTTTATAAATTTACCTCGTAAACATACCACACTTTTAATTAATATTTCAAACATTCTTTAGAAGGGTTTATAGTGGCAAATTGGCTCTAAATATGTCTCCAACAACTTTCTCCTTTCCTCCTTGCAGCAGTCCTCGAGGAATCAGCTTTAGGTAAAGATACATCACTCAAAAATCTCTTTAATTTTCGTTCTTAAATAACTTACTAATTGCCAAGCGTCAGGCAGAATTTAAAATACACTGAGGGCGAGAAAAATCAACCATTTTAATTAATATGTTTACTGATATTTGTGTTTTTACTTACAATAATTGATTAATAATTTTAACAAATTAAGAAATTGATCTTTCATCCTCGGGTGTCTCAATTTTTGGATTTACCTAACAAATTCGCAGCACGTGTATTCATCTCTCATAATTTATTGCTCCTATTCCTTTATCATTTAAGCATCAATAATTAATCAGTTACAATTAATAATATCATGGAGACTCTATGTGGATCATTTTTATTTCATTTTATGATTTTATTTTCTTAATTGTGCTGTAACCTACCTCTGTATAATATTCATGCTCAGCTACATTATCCGCGGTACCTCGTAGCAATGAAATCGATGTCACAACTAACAGCTGGAACAGTCTTTGCTCAATTTATTATGCTTGACAGAATCATCAAAATAGTTGCGCAATGTCTTGTCGGTTTCAAATTTTCTGATTAGTAAAAAAGTTTTTTTATCTCTGTTTTACTTCCTCTTTGTTAACTTTTCGGTAATATTTGGTATATCATAGTTAAAAAAAATTAATACGTGAAGTATTTTTTCCTAAAAGTACCTAAGTGAACAGACGCAACTTTAGAATGAATCGCAAAATCGTCTTAATTCTTTTAGTCCCTTCAAACCAGAGACACTATAACAAAGACTTGCTATTATGCACAATGCTAGCGAATGACAGTCAACAGCTGATTGGTCAGAGACAATCTTACCTCAAACAGTTGAGATGGCTGCTAATACTGTAATAAACACTAGTAACAGATAGTTATTGTGTTCTAATTTTATTTTCGAAATAAATAACATTATTTCATTTATGTATAATAACAGTAATAATATATAATATTATATATAATTATTATAAATACTATACTATATATATATAATAATTTCAGTTTTTCGTTGCACTTGCAAAAATAATAATTGTTATGTACTTTAATGTCAGCAATAATACTTTTGCTGTTAACCCTATATCCATACTGGGCTATTTTACGCATCCAAATCCCTAAGGGGGAGCACATTGTGCCCCTCACCCTATAATATTCATGAGGAGTAGAAATTTGAAACTTGGCAAATAGATAAACGAGGATGTTTTATAGCACATTTTATGGAAAAATATATAAACATTTATTTATAGGAAAAAAAATCAATTTAACAAATATCGATAGAAAATGTTTGTCATATTCACTTTAAAAAAATTATTGTAATTAATGATTTATTATATGAAACTAATCAGTTACCCTACTAATCATTGTTACTGTGGCTACGTGAGGAGCATAGCCGAATAGTTCTGAGTTCGCTTCCATCTTCAATTTGACTCAATACAAAACAAATTATTTATTTCAGAATTCAAAAATCGATTTCTTATTTAGCCTGCTTATTTGTCTCCCTAGTTTTGATAGATAATATACATTTACCTTCATGCACCTACATACTTGTGGAAGAGAAACGATTGGAGAATTATATAAAGTGATTCGATTGGTTTAGAAGCTGGATAAATATCTACATAATCACATGACTAAATAAATTGAAGCGATAAATTTATGTTATTTGCAATATTTTGAAAATTACCGATTTTATCAATTTCTCGACATGATTCAGAAAAAAACAATATATCTCAAATAGCATAGTATATTATCTGAACAATAATCTAATTTTAATAAGTATCCAAAGAATAAAATAAGTTCATTGATTTTGAAAACTTGAAGATTTTTTAAACATAAACGGTAATTTTTACCACGGTCACGTGACCACCCATATGGTGTGCAGTAGAGAATATAGCGCAAAAAAGTTGTAAAACATATATATCACAAAATGCATTTTCAGAGCTAAGTTCTGCAAAAAGTGTTCGACACATCTTTAAAAAATACTGATTACTTTGGAAATCGGATTTGAACTTTTTAATAAAGTTCTAACTCTTGTACACCTCTTCATGACAATTATATCTGTAAGAATTATAGCATCCTCTGAGAACTCATTGTCTTCTTTAAGAAGGCTCAAGACTCATACCTCCGGGCAACCATAAAACAGAAACGCCTCAGCAACCTCGCTTTACTCCACTGCCATAAACAACGGACGGATGCTCTTGACATACAAAAGCTAGCTAATGAGTTAGTAATGACAAATGACACTGGCCGGAAATTCTTTGGAAGGTTTTTGTGCCAACTATTTTGTTAAAAATATTATCTATAATTACATCAATACATTACACTTCTTGTGTAGACATCTACTTAACGATTCAATGTCTACATTGTTAATATAGCAAGCATTCCATAACAAATCTGTGATCGATCATTTGGTTATAATTATATATTTGTATATAATGTAGACTATAGAAGTACCTGTGTGCATACAAATTGATTTTTTCTATTCCAATTAATTATCAGTTTGCCCATAATAATTTCACAGCAATATACCTAATACAGAGATTAGCTTCCAGCAGCTAAGCAAGGTAAGCAGATCGATAGACATTGTTAGCTAATTAGAGTGACTGCAACTGGTCTCCTTTATAGTGTCTCTGCTTCGAATTGAGGAAGCTCTTTCATGAAAACCCATGCATTTCATCTTTGAATTTAAAATGATACAATTTTTCAAATATCTATTATATGAGCAACTATATTTTAAGAAAAAATTATTTATTGTTTATCAACTCAAATTTTATTTTGCTCAACAATCTTTATGATTACACGGAACGATACCTACGAACAAAATTTCCACACTTTTTGGTGATTCTTTCCATTTTTAAACAATTATTTTAAAGATGGTTAGTTAGGTTATTGACAGATTTCTGTCCAGCTTTAATATTATCAAGAACAAATGTGTTTCTATTCTTTCGCCTTCTCGTAAAAATTGTACAATGGCAGTGTTGTCTTCTGTTCGCGCCAGTAAAACTGCAACAGTGTACCTAAATATTCATGGATATTCATTGAACCCATTAATATCTCCTTCACAATTGCATGCATGCCTCTCTCTGATTATAATCATAATATTAGTAATATTTCTTGACGTCATCTCACACTTACTACAACACTGCGCGCTCGCTAACATATAAATCGATTATTTCATAACGATTTTAATTCAATCTTGTTTATTGCTACCTAGGATTTCATACCAAGGATTTCATATAACGATAAATAAAATTGACAACTTGTATTTAACTGTCTATTTCACATCATTCAATGTGTATACCTTTTAATTAACCGCCAAAACGTTGATTAAAGTTGATTAAAAAACAATAATAATAACAATCTACATTGTGTATATATCTGTTTAATTTAAAATCAACGTTACTCTTTCTCCTGTTCCAACTAAATCATTATATTATTTCAAAAATTGAAAATTATGCAAAATACTTTTCTACCAATTGGAATACCTACATTCCTATAGGTTAGTAAACAAGTATTCTTCATGCAGGTTGCATTTTATAGTGTTGATCACACGTATTCGTACGCAATTTTATTGATTTTCCTCGGTGGATTTCTGTTTTACTGCCGATGCAATCATGCTAGCTCAAATGCGTTTCTCTTATTTTAGTATGCGCCTTCTCTCGCTCTCTCTCTCTCTTCTCTCCCTTCCTCTCATTTTATATTCGGTTGTATGTCTTTTACAAAACAATTTATAATATCATCAAATCATGCCTTGTATTTCTAGTTACACATTCAGTTAGAACTTGCATTATATTCATATGTGGAGAAAACATGCGCGTTATCCTTTTCATTGATACGATCAATAGATTTCTATTAAAAAAATTAGGAACAGTCCAAACGTTAGCTTGTTAGTCAGAATATTACTTTTATTGGTGAAATTAGACTTTTTGTTTTTAAATATATTTTTATAGGTTAAGACATTTTGGTAAATT
>JAYRBW010085827.1:0-22441 GCA_036023295.1 Invenusta paracnida
TTTCGATAATAATTTGGCGCCCCAACAATCATAAATTTTTGGGCAACAGGCTTCAAAAATTCCTGGATCCGCGCCTGAGTTCGGAGACTGCTTGTGATTTCAAAATTTATTTTAGTACATCTCTAAAAATACGAATTTGACGTACTCAGTTAGTACATGCTTTCAGCCTATATTTATAGCTAGTAAGACGTATAAAAAGTGGATTCTTTCTTTAATCGAGTTGCTAAGCCTGTCTTTTTCATGTCATGAGACTAGCGCCATTGAAAAATTCTGCCTCATACAAGGGAAACCAACACCAGAATAACGCGTGCTAGTTTCATGATAAAGCTCACCTTTTTAAATATTCTCAATATCACATTATAGTTAACATTAGAAGAAATGAAACAAGTGATACCTTTAATAAACTTGAGTCTTGCCATTTTCTCAGGAAATAAATATGTGATTTAACTTTGTCCGATAGTCATTTTTCTCATTCTAGCTGCCCACCATCTATGCATAGTTTTTTTTAGTGAGTAAAAATGGTTTCGCTGACTCTAAATGTTGGCTCTATGTAATTATTAATTATACATACAAATCATTAAATTCCGACAAATTGCGTCAATGTTTAGTTATGTATTTGAATTATTAGGTTATTATTGAATTAGTAATTTATATAAATGGAATTATTTTCAGTCAAAGAAGTTATTTCTTTTCCAAATGAAAACATTTAAAAAATTATTAATATTTTCAAAAGGTGATATTTTATTAAATACATAGTTCGTATTCAACAGATTTAAAAATGTTTGTTTTATACAATTAAAAAAAAGTTACATAATATATTAAATATTTGCATGTAACACTCATATAAATATTGCAATAATTATTTACATAATTTATAGACTAAATAAATATCACTCATTTTAACGATACTTTGTCCATAATCCAAAATAATCACTTAATATTTAAAAAATGAAATAACAATTATTCTAGAATGTATAGTATCACTGATCTCAAAGCTCGGAAATATCATTCTGGGTTATTGGGTAATATATAGATGGAAAGAATGTTATTTTTAAAGTGAATACTTACGCAACTGATTGAACTGTATATTTTTAATGACATTGTTAACATAGCTATAACTAAACATTATGAGAAAATTAAAATAAATCGAAAATTAAGAACTAATCTATAAATATATGTAGAGTAAATTATCTGTTGGTACAAAATTTACGGATTCCATAGAACATACTTTATTAATTTAATTGTATTCATATGCATATTTATTGTAATATTTTTTATAATAAATCAGTATAAAGCTATACATTTGATAGACAATTTTGAACTCTTGCTGAACTTGGGAGATAACTAGAATTTCAACAATTTGTTTCAGTAATAATTTTTTTAAAGTTACATAGAATTATATACAATTTTTTATTAAGTTTATAATATAAAACCAGAAAAATTAATGGAAACAAGAACTTCTACTTCAAAAACCCTTTTGATTATGATGTAAACATTTAATACTCTTATGCATATAATATGAGTTTCTTGACTATAAGCCTATATGTACATTTTTTACCTATGTACTACAAAGTGTATTGTATACACAATTTACCGTACCTTACAAACGAATAAATTCAGTTGTTGCGAATTAGTACATAATGCCTTATAATGAAATTAAAATATTATGATTAAAATATAACATTATAAAACCTGGTGTAATAAAATGTATATGCCCTAAATACTCATAAAAAATGAACCCAGTTAAATGAAGACACCTAGTAATTTCAAATTTGTCAGTATAATCAACAGAAAGACATAAATCTATCAAATGCAAATGGTTGTAATGTTTATCAACTAAATAAGGAATAATGCATGTTTTCATAATCATCTAATGAGTTATAGTGTAACCACAAGTATAAAATAATCGGAATGAAACATGTTTTATGAAGTATACATGGAATACAGACAAATTACGTAGTTACGTCAAAAAGGTACATATTGACGTATAATACGAATAAAAAAGTTTATATATAGTTAATTCTTTACAAAAGTAGTTTGAAGGGATAAATCAGGTTTTTCGCTGAGTTGGTTTCAATTCGTCCATACATGATCGGAGGTAAATTTTGGGCTTTTTATTAACGTCAAATCCCTCGTGACCCTTGGACCAATCGTAAGAGGCAGCGTAGGCAAATATCTGACCCTGAGCATCGAAAGCGCAGCTTGTAAGCGGCTGATCGATCAACTCGGAACTACGAAGCTTTGTCCTTGCATCCTTGTCCCAGAAGGTGTACCGACCGTCAGATCCCACAGTCGCCATGGTACCATGCACCGGGTGAAAAGCCATCTCGTTTACCTGTGGGAGAGCCGTCAAGACAAATAGACAAAGATAATATAGTAGAATTTTATATATTGATCAACTCAATCGAATTAAATACAATTAAATACGAGTTTAAGGCAATCAAGTAAGTGCCATTATAAACAAACAAGCAGTATTCAACGAGTATTTAAATAAAATTTAAATCAAGTAACCAAATATGAAAAAATTATCACAATCTTTAGTATCATACTAAAGTATTAATACAAAGTTTATTTATTTTCTAATTATGTTTATGAAACCTTTAAATGCAAGAATGTTACAATAGTTGAACCATGTAAGAAATAATTGAAATATCTATGAAGATGAAAAAAACTAATAAAATGTATTTCAAATAAAAAAGATTGGAAGTGTAAAAATACAGTAGGTATGAATAACTATAAGATAAATAATTATTCTATCAAACTTCTGCAAAACTATAATATTTACCATTAATTATTTAGTAAGTCGATATTTTTAGTAGTTATAGAACTACGCTTTGCAATAACAAAAGCAAAATTAAATATGTATAAGCAAAATTTACATAGAACAATATAAAACAAGTACATAGTTAAATTCAAATGGCATACATTATCTGCTATACTACTAGCATATTATTATCACAATTCCGGTTGATAAAAAAATGGTAATATTATTAATATTCAGGAAAATAATGTTCATAGAAACAAGAATAGCGATGACCATTAACTGATGTTGGCTAACTGGACTGTTTCATAAACCATATTCTCCTATCTTATTACGATTTATCGGTGACATTCCAGAGATTATATCAAGATAGTACATGACTTCTGCTCGAGCTAAAGACCCTAAAAGAGAAACTGTCGCACAGATTGCCTTCTAAAAGGAAAAACATGCAGTGCTGATAGGCAATAACAATTTGGATGACGCAGGAGACATGTCCCAATAAGGAGCCAATAAAGTATACGGATATAAAACACGTTAAACAACTACGCTAGAACTTAGAAACCGATTTTTGTGCCAGCCAATATAAACTTAATACTTAGCAATGCTAGGTTCATGTCGTGACGATCACGCTGAAATCTTCAGATTTCATATTCGGAAATGAGAGGTTGCATGAAGTGGAATGAGAGGAAAAGTGGAAATGACAGTTTATAGCCTCAAGGTCAGGATATAATACCCATGCCAATTTCATCACGAAAGTCTTACTTCTGTCTACATCACCAGTGTTTAGACCTGTCTGATTCATTGCCAGTACTTACAGAAAAAATAAGCACTGCTTATCGGGGAGTACATGGGCATGCATAATATTGATAGACCAGGAAAATATTATCTACTATCAATTGGATGCGCTGTCAAAATGGATCGATCAAAATATATTACTAATGCTGTTTTTTTATATATTGCTATATATATATAATATTAATATTTTTACATATACCTATTTTCAGTAAATAGTCATACAGAAAAAAATATACTCACCGCTTTTCTTATTATCATTAAGTTATAATCGGAATAATTCGTTATATTTACTATCAAATTGTCACTAAATAGCTATTATATTACAAACTGGAAATGACAGGATATAATTTCTTACTGCATAGATATCCTGGTACCCGCCAGTGGTGCCATTTGACCGATGACACTTGAAGGTAAAATTGTCCTTGGGATTGGTTGGATTCAGGTATTGTATGGCCACGCGGCCCTCAATACTACCTAGGACAAAACCGGTCGGCGTTTGCTTCTGTTTATCCAGGAAGACTGTAAGACATCGACTCTACATAGCACAAAGGGGAGACTTATTTACTTTATATTTGTTCGCGGAATATTCAAAAGCAGCTAAAGTCAAATATACAATGTAAATATAAAATATCTAAATTTAAGTTAAACAAAGTAGAAAACAAAATATGAAAACAAACATTAGAATTTTCAACGTAATAAAAATGTAAACTAGGATAAATACAATATAACGACAAAGCAAAAAAATATGACAACCTACAAATATTTTTGAATACTTTATATTAATAAATAACTGACAAAACACACAGTAAATATATGAACTTTGGTATACAAAAGTCAATAATTTGAAGCCTAATAAAGATAACGCTTTGGTTGTATTCTTCTATGAATTCTTTTCGAATTTTAATAGTTAAATGTATTCTCAATATCCGAAAACGTGCTTCTAAACCAATTGACTTGTTATTTTACCTTTTGAATGTTATGTAGTTATTGAGATACATTTTACGTTTCAAACAATATTTTGAATTTTTTTATTGTTAAGATTAAATCTTAAATGTTGACTTGTTATAGTTTTTGTTAGGAATCATTGTGTTAATAATACATTATTATACATTCTTCCTCATCGTCAATCAAGCTAGGTATTTAATAAAATAAGTCGAAAGAACTATACATATTTA
The DNA here is from genome assembly GCA_036023295.1 of Invenusta paracnida. Classification (NCBI taxonomy): domain Eukaryota; kingdom Metazoa; phylum Platyhelminthes; order Proseriata; family Coelogynoporidae; genus Invenusta; species Invenusta paracnida. Next base: position 4,732 of record JAYRBW010085827.1, read on the forward strand.
GAGATTAATCAAATTGTGTTAATTCACACAAATAATGGCATTAAGTAGCGCATTATAAAATGATGTTATATTCAAAAAAAGATTTGTACTATGTAAATCCAAAATATTCGTTAAAAGAGTTCTTGTGAAACATTTTACTGCAGCAAGTTTTACTTTTTAGTAATACTTGCTTATTACAAAAAAACGTATAAAATAGAAACATTTCTAACATTAATGCAAATTGAAAGGTAGGTAGCTTTTTCAAGTTGCAAGAATACTACTTGTAGGTACGATATGAATGTAATGGGTTGATTGGTGCAAATAGTAATTTAAGTTTAAAATAATAAATAAAGCATCAATTTTATAATTAAAATTTAACTAGAATATAACCATGCTATAATGACATTTTTTAAACAAAATATTCCATAAATTTATCAAATAGATGGAAAATATAGACCTGTTCGTTATATTATGATATACTTATCTATTTCATCTCGGTTGTATTAATTTTAAGTAAAATTTGGTAGCACAATAATCTTATATATTAAGTTCTAACAAGCAAACATGTGTAAATAGACAGTGAATATTTTCACTAACGCATATGCGGAATTTATAACCATAAACATGATACACAGTTCAGGACGTTGTTTATAAAGATGTAATATTGAACCAAACATCAAATCCTCAAATTAGTAAACATATAATAAATAATACATGCAAGCAAAATTTAGAGATTAGTCATCACTCCATCAAGTCATGCCACCAGCTTAAGAAATAAAAATGAAAACTCCAATTACTGAGTTGGGATATATACCCTTTTATAATTAAATAAAGTATAACAAAAATATAGTATAAATTCAGCAATGTCTCCAAAATAGCCATTAGTTATATGATGAAACTTAAAATTAATACATTATTGGCGGTTTCCTTCTTAGATAATACAGTAATACAGGTTAGCTGATTTAAAAGTTTTAAAGATAAATATAGAAAAAAATTAAACATGTGTATTGAAAAAATAAGACGCGTTTCGCAAAATCCAAAAAAGCCTTTTCAGTTAGTACTTAGTATACAATAAATTACAATTAAAATATAACATAACATGTAAAAACATAGTATATAAAAAAACAAAAACAAAAACAATAGCAATAAATTCTCATTATATCACATTTTTGACGAATCTAATCATGACTTTGTAAACAAAATTAGTGAGCCCTACACATTAAGCTGAAGCCATCTATTTTTAATCGGTTCTAATGTCCTAGATCGTTGTTTCTATATGTCTGTATTTTGTTCTATTTCATGTAATGTAATAATTATGTGTTTTTTTTCTAATATTAATATTTCTGTTTATTATTTTCATTATGAAACACTGCTTCAAATATATTATGTTCATTATAATGTATTATATGGTAACTTACTATTATTTTTAGTACATTACGAAAAGATAAATTTCTTTAACGATTTGGATAAGATCAGAAATGTGACATATATTAATTTAAAATTTGATAATATTAAAAGTTATAGTTCTAAAGGAAACATTTGCTTTTGTTATCTGTATTTTAGATAAATTTTGATTAAAAGTCAGTGTATTACAAAGAGAAAACATTGTGACATGCTAATTTACTTTAGATAGTGAACGAATTTAACATTAAGTTATTATTTCACAGAGCCAAATTTATTATTAAATACCTCAATTATTACAAACGAAACAGATACTACGTTTAAAAGGTTTTGGCAGCAAAAGGAAGCAGGAAGTTATTCCATATATTTTTATAATTATTAAAACGCGAGCAGAGAGGATTCTGTAATTCGCATCCAAATTACCTGGAATTTGAGTGGTGACTCCATTCGCTTAAATTCAGTGGGCTGCGGGTCGAGGTTGTAAATGAGTACCCCCCGGCCGGCCGTACCAACAACTGCCACTGGGTAGTGAGCACTGGCACAGTACACCCGCTCCGGTAACTGCTGGGTCAACATAACCTGGGGCTGCCGAGTATCCCAAAATCTAAATATGTTAGGATGCAGGAGAATGGCCGAGGCTTGAGGTCAATTTCCAACCTATCTTAGTAAGCTATTAGAAACGTAATTTGCGTAAAATGTGCACATATTTTTTGGCAAAACTGCTTGGCAATGTTTTTATACATACGAGGTTGTTTAAAACAGCAAGTAATCATTTGACATAAACTTGTTTAGTCTACATAATAGAGATCTAGATCATGTGTATCACACCGAGTAAAATCGATTCATAATAGACCTTTTCATAAACTAATCGAATAATAAATAGTACGAAAATAATTTTAAAGATCCTATCATAACAGATATTCGATACAATAATGAATAAATACAGCTGAAAATAAATATATTATATTTGAGACATCTCGGTTAGTTTCTACTAAACATTATCAACCACAAATTTATACTGACAACGTATAGTAGATACTAACCTAAACGTCTAAAGAAATATATTTTCAATTTATTAACTTAGATAATCGAAATTTTTAAACAAAAATATCGAACGCAATTAAACTGCGAATTACTATAAAGTATTAATAACTAACTTGAGCGTGCGGTCCCAGCTACCAGTCATGACGCAGGTGTAGCCAGGGGCTTGAATATAGTTGATAGTTTTGATGGGGGCATCGTGCTGAGCAATTTGAGTCATTTGATTCGTCGCCAAGTCCAACATCTGTGCCGTTTTGTCCACACTACATGTGAAAACCTTAGATCCATCCTATATAGGAAGATAGAAGTTTATAGAAACAGGGGATGGAATGAAATGAAGCCTCAATAACTTTAGATATAAATGTCATAAAGCAAAGGTTTAATCGTAGATTATTAAGGTAATATTGTAGAGATTTCACAGATATACTGAAGATGTGTCCAAAATATGTAAAGCTCCAGTGTAAAGGATACTTATTAATACTAATATAGATTTAATATTATAATAATATTAAATTTATCTTAATATTAAAAATATCCTTTATATAGGAAAATATCAGCTTATATATTTCTCTGTGAAGGGCACAACTGGAAGATAGATTTGCATTATGTGGGTATTTATTTTAATTTTATATGCCTTTTGACCTAACAGTAACGTAATTTAAACTCGTATATAATGATGTTAGTTGTTATTGTAAATAATTTTATTTTACATACTAAGGTCAATTTATTTTGTTTATCCATCAAATAAGGTGTGAAATACAATATCAAAAATAAATAATTTAGTTTTAAACACATGCATATAAAAGCGTAAACTAAAATTATCGTAAACATAAATAAATAAGAAAATGTAACTAGGTACAGCCAAAAAAAAGATGTCTAAAAAAAGAAAAAGCAATAAACAAAAAATTAAAATATGTTCTATTGTACAATGCGTTTCAAGTTAACACTGTTCCCTCTGAACAAAAAAACCCATTAAAACTGTTAACAAAACGGTGTTAATTTACATTAAAAGTTTGATTAAATAACACCAAAGCGGTGTATTCACATTTTTACACCCATTTGGTGTTAATTTGACAACGATTTAGAACGGTGTAATCACATATGCTTCTCAAACGGTGTTAATTAACACAGTTTTATCAAATGGTGTATCTCGACCAAAACGGTGTAATATTTTAAATTCCGAAACACCAAAATGGTGTTAGCAATGAAATAATGAAACACCAAAATGGTGTTAGCAATAAAAATAATGAAACACCAAAACAGTGTTCGTTAACACAGTCTTCATAAACGGTGTCACTTGAAAATACAATCAATATATTATACCAATATAATCAATAGGTGCACTACATAAATTAAATTCTGGAACACAATTCATCGGTGTTAGAACCCCACATTTCCTTTAACACCGGGTAGAACATTGCATTTACATGTACTATTTATACCATAAATAGAACTTATACTAATAACAATGCTTCCTTCTATCTTATTATTTTCTAGCCTCTTTAATTTCTCGATATCTATATTAACTTTCTATCTTAGTCATTTTCCTGTTGTGTGTTTTAGACTCATGCTATTTAAACTGACATGTCTGTATTTTAATTTTAATTATTCAATTTATTATTTTAAACTATTATGGAAAATTACCCACCAGTTTCTCATATAACCTAATAAATTGTCAAGTATTCTTAAAATCTAAAGTACTTCTTATTGCAATTCAAAGCTTTAAGTAATTAAAATTACACGAATGTATTGGGAGATATCGTTTTAACAAAACAGCACAAACATGATACAAAGATAAAAGGGTTGAAAAACAAAAATAACAAAATATTCAAAAATAGAATATGAATCAACAGGGTTTTGTCCAAAATTTTTTTATAAAAGTTAAATAGTGTATAGATTGAACTTACGGGACTCCAACAAGCATCCAGAATGGGACCTTGATGGGACTGCTGGAGCTTGGGGACAGTCTGTCCGTTGGACATGACCTCCCAGAGGCGAACCCGGCTGTCCCAACTGGCGGCCATGAGGAAGGTTGATGATAGGGTGGCGGGGGAAAACCGGAGACAAGAGATTGTGTCATCCGGGCACGACTGCACCTCGATGTCGTCTTTGTTGAGGTTTCCAGTGGCTGTGGCGGTAGGAGTGGCCGAAGGGAAGTGGTTCGATTGGAAGAAGGTCATCGCAATTCTCTATGATTATCTAAAAGATCAAATGCAAAATATAGTCATCGTGGCGAATTTTTGCTAACGTATTAATATTGAAAGCACCTGTAAATCTTATATGTATAATAAGCGGCGTTCTGTTAGAATAATCTGTATTTTGATAAGGTTACCTATCATAATAATGTCTATTTTTATAAATTCAATTTTATACGTCAATTTGTGGACAAGTGAGATTTCATGCGTTTTTCAAATGTTGTAATTTTCATTCAACTTTACTTTATTTGAAATTCCTATACAAAAATCTTAGTAAATAAAATAAATACGCCTGTGACGAATAATATATTGTGACGGCATACATATTATAATATAAAATTAATTTTATAACGGAGTAATTGTTGAAAAAATATTAAAACAAATTAAAACAAAAAATTAATATTCAAGGAACGTGTAATGTTTTATTTGAGTATACCCTTTAGAGAATAAATATTTATTTAAATGACTAAATATTATTCAAGTAAACTGTGCAGTTCTAGATTCTGGAAAATTCAAATAAATAATATTTTCATATAACGAACGATAGTGTATATTAAAATAAGTATGTAAGAGATATCATAATATTGTAAATGTATAAATTTAGAAAAAATATTACAAACAAATAGTTTTAACCGCTGAAAAATAGCAAACTTGAATAAAGAAGGCAAGAAATAAAACCAATAAAAACCTTTATTTACCATAAAATGTATAGCACACCTCCTAAAATTATAATTCAGTTCATGCAATATAATATTATATAAAAAAGAAAGGCAGGAATGGCTAGACATAGTCCTCCATAACAGAAGTATTTTATATAAATATGATCTAGATAATATCTACAGGGAAGAAAAACTTGTTGTATCATGCATAGATGATTCAGAAATACTACGCAAACATTTAATATGTGGAATATGTAAACCATTTGAAGCTATACTTATTGCTTTAGACAGAATAAAATAGCGTATTTATATGTTGTTTTCACAATATAAAATTGCGTTGTCCATAAATAATATCTCACATTTTGAAGCAAGTAATAATAATTTAATCATATATTTAGTGAAATATATTATTATAAGATAAATTCAAATTCAAATTCAAATTTATATAAATATTACTAAAGAAATTAACAATCAAAATGAAATAAATAAATTACTTTAAAATAATTGAAATATTTCTTGCTGTCCTTTTATATTTTCAAAATTGATAATATTAAATTAATTGTAAAATAGAAAAATAAGACTATTATGACGACTTCAGTAGAGAGGGTCTAGCAAAGATCACTTTATAGTACATGAAGAATTATACTGTACAAAATGTGTGTAGTTGAATGTAAAATTATTCTGTATTTATAACATAATATTATAAGAAAAAATGATTCAAAGGGTTGGATCATCTTATTTCCAACATAGGCAATACGAATTGAGACAAAGTTACTTTATAATATATATAAAGAAATCATGTCTCAGTGTGGGTATGAAAAGAAAATAATATCTGGATGAAAAGGCAAAACATTAAATTTAATTGAAATACAGATACTGTAGAGGTTAAATTATAGTTAAAACCTTAACTGTCAATAGGGTAAAACTAAACGACAGTACAATATTAAAATGTGTTTAAAATGCATAGAACAAAATGTAACATGTACGAAAACAATCTAAAAACTATATAAATGTATTTAGCTGTTCACTTTATGATTAGCCAAGTTATAATGCTTTCATGGAAGGCAGAACCAATTCAACGATTAAGTTAGTATGTAGCATGTACTTTTTATGCTTCGGCCTCTCACAGTAATTTGGGGAACTAGGAGTTATTACTTATAATTTGTTTTGATAAATGTACTATGTGTGCATGAGAATGTTAGTAAAAAATCTTCTAATATCAAACAATGGCAATTTATGGCTCTCAAATGTTTATGATAATATTTATCTGCTGGTTTAAAATGGAAAAACAGTTTGATGAGGATTAAAATGAAACTGACATCAGAATGTCTAAAATACATTTGAAATATTGAAACACAGATAAAAAACACAAAGTAATACATAGCGATTCAGCTGAAGATGTGAAAGGGGAATCATTGGAAATAATCAAATATATTTTGGTAATATCGAGCAGTGGCTATATGGAGCAGGACAGCTGTTTTGTGTATGAAAACATAATATATATGAGCATCAGAAAGATATAGGGTAGTAGAAAGAGTACCAGTGAATGTGTGTTTTGTATGTATTGTTCGCGCGCTTAGTTAATAAACATCCTGGTATCACGAGTAGGGACAAATAGGAAAGAAGAATCACGTAACACTGTCCACCTCAAAGTGCTTGTAGATTGCGGTGACGTAGCTCATTACGGCATTCCAATCGGGCCGTTCGACAGAAACCATTTCGGAGATGTTAAGCGTAGTGGAAATACCAACCGATTCGGCAGCATCAAATGCCACTTGGAAGTTGCGTCGCTTGTCCAAACACCCACCCGAGGCAGCATTAGCCGCTGCCGCCAACTGTGAATAGGGAACCTTCTTTGGGAGGTAGGTGTGGAGGATGGCACACATAGCCAGCCCATCGTTCCAACTGCTGCTGAAGTTAGTGATGTCGATACCGTTGTAGCCCACAGTTTTTGTCTGACACCATTTGAGCAGGGCATTGCGCTTCGAGCCCCCCGTCTGTTTCACCAGATCGGCTAGAGGATCTTTGGGGGGTTGGGGAATCGGCGAGGTGGGAACTGCAACAGCACCGCTTCGTCGCACTCCACCCGCCACGCTGGTTGTTGAGAGGAGGTTGGTTACCCCGGGTGACAATGTTGTGTTTGTAGTGGAGGCGTCGTCACATAGACCGTCGGCGGCGGTGATAGGAGGGGTTGCAACAACAGCTGAAGTGGGTGGAGTGGTGCTACCTACAGACTGGCTGGGGTTGACGGTTGTGGCCGATCGCTTAAGACCTGGTGAAGTCATAGATCGGAATAGATGGTCCCGTCCAAGGCTGCTGCGTCTGAGGGGTCAGTCATGTCATTTCGAGTAAATTTATGTGAGAGTATAGAAAAGAAAGACTTATGAAACATTAATTATTTGTCCATTTAAATTTAACAGGATTTCTGCAAAGGGAAAACATGGTGCTATTTAATATAAAATACAATGATTAAATAAACTTGTTAACAGATTTATTTACAGAAATGAAAAATACAAAAGAAAAAAACTTATATTTAAAATCAATTAATATAGTTTGATCGTAAGAAGTGGAAATTTCATAAAATATGTGTTACACATTCAATTTATCGTAAATGTATTCCCTTACTCAATGCCATGTTGCCTCATTTAAATTTTAATATTTCATTTGTAAAAAAACCATAAATGACTTACTTATGTTAATAAATGGTTATATTGACAACAGGGAGTAAAAAAACCCATAAATGACTTACTTATTTGGTTATATGGTTATATTGACAACAGGGAGTGAAACAAATGAATCATTATTTAGTCATTCATAATAAAACAAAGAATCTTAAATTAATTAAATTCAATTATTATAAAACTAATAATTAAATAAGTGCCTCCGTTTTACAAGCGATGTAATATTGATTATTACTATAATAATAAAAATATCTTATTTCTTAAGTCATAAAAATGATAAATTTCAAGGATTAATATAAGCCAAATACGAACCGATGAAATATACTATGTATATAACTTGCAATTAGATAAGCATAATATTAAAAGCAATATCCGAGACATTTAAAATGAATATAATAATATATACAACATAATATATTACATATTGTAACATAATACATAATATAAATACAAACATGAGCAAAGTATAAGAATTTATCGAAAAAATACAATACATTAATATTAAGTTAATAAAAATTATAGAACATATTGAATGAAATTTTAATTCTTTAATTAAGTTCGTACGGACTAACGAAAAATTATAATTACCACGAAATAACTTTTATTATTATTTGAATCAATTACACGCATAATATAAAGGTATAATACGTATATTAGTATTCTATAATATAATATATATATAGTATTAACTAACTATAATAACTAAAGTAATGTTAATTTTTTAATAATAACTATTAGTTAATTATGTAGAATCCCTCTAAAATATGAAATCGTTATGAGTGATACGGTGGATGGAAAATGAAGGATTGTGTTGTGTCAATTAACTGGTTCCTAAATTTGATATCTACGTTCACGCTAGATATAGTGTAAGAATACGAAATTTTGTGATTTACACAATGTCAATACCTGTCAATAAAAAGTATTGTCTATCGCACCATTAGGATTGTTTAAAGAATACAAGTGAAGCATTAATATTCTTTCAGAATTCACGTAAAACACCATTATTTTCCAGGACATCATTTTGAAATAATATGTGAAAATCTGCAGCTAATATCACAATGATCACATGATATTCAGCCTAAGACATAAGGAACATGAATAAAATAGATGGATATCAAAGCAACAAGGAAATATAAATATATAGGTATTACACTATACAACATAGTATAGCAGTTGTTAACTTTCATCAGGCATCATGAACAGTGCCAAATTTTTATCAACAACATAAACTCCTGGCTAAAAGTATAAACGACATTACAGGAGGTGAAATTATGTAGCGACATTTTCTGCTAGATAGTACTATTAGAAATCAATAAAAAAGATTATCACACTACCTGCGAGGTGAGCGGCAGCACAGAACTACACCAAACTGGTATCAATTCAGCGGGTGGATTTAAATACCTACCGCGTCAGAGAAAACATGATATAATACACAGTATGTTAACTCTATTATACATATATAGTAGACGCAGATAGAAACATTCTAAGAGTAAATAGTAAATGATTCCAATGTATTCAATTTATCTAATTAAACGTTAATAGGGAGTTACTTGTACTGAGCAAGTATGGATTGCAATAATCTCTAACTTAAAGAACACCAAGCTTTCCGAAGACCAGTTTGCATTATTTATCACAAATCAAGAAAGTAACTACAGCCTTCTAAGTAATACAGTGTCAATAACAATATTAGAGACTGAGTGAGAAGAGCATTGCTATATTGTGATGTGCATTCAGCTAAAGAGGCAATTGTCTGTAATCTATTGCGGAGCGTAGAATAAATGCTGTTATTGTGCAATTACTTTATAAAATATCAGCATAGTACCCATGGAGAATATTCTTAGTTCATCAGTAAAAATAGACTTCCACATTATTTGTAACAATTCATTTAGTAGTTTTATGAATTCAATAATAAGAATATTTACATTATAAATATTTACCAACTGAAGAATGATAAATGCTGAGTTTAAAGGGAACTGAAATAATGACTAAATGAGCTTTACAAACAGCTTTAATCACTTTTAAATATTAATTTTGTATATATTTCAATGTGTTACCATTTCAACATGCACAAATCTTAATTATAGTGTTAACTATATTATATACTATTCAGCTTAACACATGAATTAAAAATATATGTATATATAAGTAGTGTTAATATTTATTCATTCTAGCAACATCTTCCACCAAAAACAATGTAATATATACTTATTGGGAAAAGAGGCAATATACATTCCAAAATAAAACAATCTATACACTTTAAAAATATTTGATTAAAGGCAGATAACATCTTTAGCATAAAACTTGTAACAATTAAAATAATTAACATTCAATCTAATTTATTACACACATTTTAAAGAAGCCCAAAGTAAATTTAATATTATCAGAAATTATAAATAATTTTAACAAGATACATCTGAATTTTTAACTATTAATTAGAGGTTTTATCTCCACAGATGATGTTTTAATACGGTAAATCATATCTAGTCATAATTCTAAAAATACTACTGATTTAGTAGATGATAGTAATTTTTTATTTCAATTTAAAAACAAATAGGAGACAGTAACTTAGGTATAGGATGCTGCATATTTCACGGGCAGGAGTCAATATATATAATTAATTAATCAAAAAAACACGATGAAACCAATGAAAGATGAGGGAAGGATGCTATTGGGCAAATGAACGAAGGAAAGCACTGTTGGTAGGTATAATTAGAGCGGAGTGAGGAATAATGGAAACAGTGGAACATAATAATCATCGGTCAACACTTCGAATACATTACAAAGCAGAGGGAGAAAGAAGTACCCCGAAGAAGCTGATAGATCCTCCTCAATATCCGTCGTATTTTTGCTGAAATAGGTGCACAGAAATATTATTTACCTAACACAAGATAGACAACAGAATTTTAAATACCTATAGAAGATAATGGTTCAAAAATAGTCTTTATTCATAATATGTATTATCAACAACTTGCAATTATAAAGAGAAAAATTCAAATGGATAAAATGTATTGTAATAAAATGTATTCTTTTCAAAACACAATTCCCAAAAACGCAAGCGACTGAAACAATATAAAATGATGATACATTTATTTCATTTTTTAATAATGAAAAAATCTAAATAATGTGCATATTCAAATGGTATTTGTGACTTCTGGAGAGTGTCTATATTTAAATAGCAGTATAATTGTAACGAGCAAAGAAAAATATTACCTTGAAGTACTATTAATGGGATAAAACCGTATACTATAGTACTTTTATTTTAATACGTGATGTCAATTCATGATCACAAAAAATAACTAAAAGTTTTACGATATGAAAATCATTACGATACAGTATTCAAGCAAAATATTAAATCATCACAATTTAATCAATAATTCAAAATTTATCATACAAAATCACTTAATATAATAGCGTGTAAATTTATTATATTTAAATAATAATACGGGTTCAAATGTTAACTTCAAACTAAACATGAAAAGTGATGAAATAAAACCTGCTTCATAGTAATAATCCTGTAGTGTGTTAAAAGCATATGCAGATATATTACAGTTGCATTTTGTTATTATTCGTATTATCTAGATTATAATTATGATTTAGATTCTCACCTGGAAGCTTCATCCTTGGTGGATTTGCTGGAAGTCTCCGTCACCACTGAAGTGTTGGTTACAGCTGGCACTGCCTTAAACACACCGCCAATGACCGGTGGTACAGTAGTAGACACTGCCAATAGCGATATTGCATCTGCAGGAGAAGTGGTGTGAGTGACTCGAGTGCGACTATGGAGCGGGTGCGCTATGGCTGGAGAGGTTGAGCAGGAACTTGAAATACCCGAGGAGGTGGCGACGGCATTCGTGGTCATATTGTTGCTAGAGGTAACTATATCACTGGTACGGCGGGAGGGAGATAAAGAAGAACGGGCCGTGGTTGTAGTGGATGTGAGGACTTCGGTGTTGGTGGTTGAAGAGGGAGAGCTGGTGGCCAGGGGGTCTGATACGTCAGACAGGGGGCTGCTGGCTTTCTTCACCTAAATAGAGAGGAAGAGAGGAAAAACAGAATATTTAGTAATATAAATTACTCATATTGGATTAGTTGTAACTAAAAATAGCAAAAATACCCATTTAGAAATAGTAAAAATAATAAATGTACAATCCCAAATTTTAAAATATCATGAAATTACCAGTTACAGTTTTATGATATTCTAAAACGAATTTTAATCTTTAATCCGAATTTCTTTCATGAACAGTAGAATTCAAACAGCTTCAATTCCTTTTGATTAAATACATTACGTATAAATAAAATAAAATGAAGGAAACTAAATATTGTAAAATTTATCAAATGGCAATGATCTAATAATATAACAATAGTAAAGGAATTATATCGTCATTTTCTCATTTCAATTAAAAATACATTATAGAGTATGTATGTATATAAGAATAATGCATTAAATGATTAAAATGTTACATTACTATTTAAATATGCAAGTAAAATACAACAATCATAATACGAATTTTATGTGAAAACTTTACTATTCAATATTGGGTGACAATTTTAATTATATATAATATAAATTAAAAAGTTTTAAGTAAACTAAATGGTTCATGCCTTTTCTGGTGTATCCATATTATCTTAGTATTTATAATCTTAATAAGGCATACATAAACAGAGAACAAATTATGGCCAGGTAGATTATTTCAACAACTGATATTTTTTTGGTTCCTTAATTAATTCTAATCAGTTTCTTTGAAACAAAAATACAGACTCACAGTCTTAAACAGTAAATGTCAAAGCTGTGTTTTCTTAAAGTATTTTAACAACAGCGAAGTATATCAACAAACATAGCAAATAAAGTATAAGTTTACCACTTTAATGTCAAGTATGAATAGTAAGACATTAAAAAATAATTTAGAATAACTATACAATAAATTAATGGTTGATCTCTAATTACTTAGGTATAATATTGAATAGGTGATAGTATAATACATACATTACGCAAAATTATACTAAAACAAAACAAAAAATATATGATTTCTTTACTTTTAACGAATCAATAAATTGGTAAGAATATTGCTATGACGTACCTTGGTTAATTTAAATATGTGAATCTATCTGATTAATATAACTACTGAGTGAAAATCCCAAATTTTGATCTTTGAATAAGATCTGTTAACTTATTTAAATATATATATATTAAAATTGAATGGAAAGTGAGAAGTATTAAATATTATTTTTAAATCTTGTACCTGTGTACTCACGGTAGTTTTATTTATATTATGTAGATTTCTAAAGAATAAATAAAATAGTTCAATATAAAAAAATTATATTCATAACGATAGCGCCAAAATTCCAACAACATACCAGGATTTCTATACACTCATAAAACTACACAATGGCGGGCGGTTTATCTAGTGAGTGATGAATTAGTAAACATTTACAAATGTGGTTATTATCAGGTATCACCTTACGTGTGAGAAAGTGAAAAAAGAGTTGAGAGATAGACTAATGAATATAAACAATAACAAAATATAGCTAGTCAACAGGGTCAAGAAGTCGTGCGAACCTGATCTTCAATGTTTTGTATGATGGACTTGACGGTGACTGGAGCTATGACATCTCCTGTGAGACGTCCACTAGTGCGCATGTTCACCAACTCCCGATCAACCGAGTGTATCATGCGACCCCGAAGTTCCGTACAGGGAGACGTGTTCCCTACGGATCGTGTCACTTTCGTTAGTTGACTTGTCAGATACGATATTTCTTCTGCCAACTTCTCAATCTAAAGTAAAATTAGCAAGAAGAGTTGCTTATATTGTGCACACATATATATACGATATATATATATTACAACAGGTAGTTGGTATCTAAAGATATTTTCCACGAAAATTAATCTATCTCCATATGATATCTATTTAACACACAACAGAATATAGAGATACAATTAAGTGGTAGTGAATTATATAAATAGCATACTTTGGTAATATGTTCAACAACAAGCCATTTTGTGAACGGAGTGCCATAATTATAATAATGTAAAAGTAGCAACTAATTTCTTTGTAAAATATTTTAAGACAAAAGTACACATATATACGTAGTTGTATAATGTGAAATAGTTAACAACTAGTAATTAAAACTCACGCCCTCAACAACTTAAAACACCTATCAATTCAATAAAGTGTGTGCTGAGCAAATTATATTGGCAGCTAAGATTGATACATAATATAAAGAAACACATAAATATAAAACTTCTAATAAAAAAACAAGTTTATAAAGTTATTATAAATTAGAGTATTATTATTAAGTTATGTTCAATGATAAAGATCTTACCAACAATATTAACATTTAAATAATACAATAATACTAAAAAAAACTACTTAAAGGGCATAATAAATTAAAATAATTACAGAATACTTATTAAACATGACATAATAAGTGCAGTAATTGATATAAAAGTACATTTAAAAAGGCAAACTCTTACCTTTTCCTTTAAGAACTGAATTTCTTGAACTTTGAATTTTAGTTCTTCGATAACTTCTAATTTGAATTCATCTGCAACTCGTACAGCTGTCAGCAAATCCTTCTGGAAGTCATCCCATTCTGCTTTTTCCTTCTCTAATTTCTCTTTCGTTGTATAATATAATGTTTGCAGTTTCTTCTTTTCCACTGTCACATCCTCTAACTGGGTCTGCACCTCACGTAGTAAGACTGACTCTTGTTCCCGCTGTTCCAGACGCTTGCGCAACTCAAAATTGCTCTTGCTTAGGAGGTCGCGTTCATTTTGCAACTCCTCAACCAAGTAGGCATGCTTGTCGTGACTCACTTTTAACTGAGACTCCATGGCAACAGCTCGATCTCGCTCTACTCTACTCTGGCTACACTCTTCCGTCAAAGAGCCAAGCCTTGCGGCCATGAGATTCTTTTCCTCGCGAAGGCGGCTAAGAACCTGATGCTGGTCGGAATCTTCCGTACTTTTAGACGACTCAAGTTGGCGCAATCGCTCGCGTTCTTCTTCCAATTGAGCTCGGCATCGTTGCAGTTCTTGTTGACTCTCGCTGGATGTCTTACGCAACTCTTCTAGGGTAATGTTATCACTTTCATTCTTCATAAATAGTCTGTTATACTCGGCCTCAAGATTATCATATTTTAGCTTCCATTCGGAGCAGTGTAGGCGGTCAATTTTACAATCTTCTCGCAAGTTCTCCACGGTCATATTAAGATCTTGGGTTTGAATGCAGAAGACAGTTTTTTCATTGTCAATTGACTTTATGAGTTCACAGAGTTTCTCTTCCCGTTCAGATCTATCACTTGATTTATCCGAAAGTAGTAAAAATTTCAATAAGTCATTTTGCATTCGACAATGTTGTAAATTTTCTGTTTGTTCACAAAGAGATTCCAGTAGAAGATTTCTTTCGTGACCCAACGCTGTCTTTTCTTCGTTAAGTTCGTCAATGTTCCGCTGGGAATCCGTCAGTTCTAAAATTGTTGCTTCTAATTCTTCCACTGTAGTATAATTAACCTCTTCCATTTCGAGAATACGATCCTGGAGATTTGCAACTGATATTCCACTGAGGCCATCACTTTTATTACTTTTCACACTTTGTCGGTCCCAGTTGGCACTACTAATGTTGTCTGACAAAGACGATGGATGTTCTGGTGTACCGGACGAAGAATGTGGATCATAATGTGATGAACATTCTCCAACTGTGTCATTTATTACAGTTTTCTTTCGTTTTGTTACCCTCGATGTTAATTTATAATTATCTGTAACATTTTCGGGCTCTTCACATCCAAGCTCAATTAGTTTCTGCCTTAACAATTGATTCTCTTCACGCATTTCTAAACAGCACGATTCCGATTTTTCCAACATATCTTTTAGATTTTTTATTTCAAAGGACAATCGTTCGATTTCAATTTTTCTGATCTCTGTTATTTGTATTAATTCTGAAATACGACCCTCATATTCTTTCTTTTCTTTTTCAATTCGTGAGAGCAATTCACTGTTCACAGCAATCCGTTGACGTTCTGTGTCCGTTTTTTTAACAGCAACGTTTTGCGTACTGCTATGCCGAGTTCCTTTGGAGAGAATTTCTGGAGTTTTGTTCTTTATGATATTATGATAACTGGCTGCTTTTTTCATACCAACGTTGGTAGAAGCACCCTTCGTAGATCGTTTCGGGACACCAGTAGGCTTGGCAAAGAGAGCGTCATCACTGGAACCAGCACTTCCTGATGGTGAGGCACTGGGAGTACGAGTCTTGTTAGTTATTACGTTCGCAGAGCCTCGACGAGTGGTATTAAAGGGCAGAGACGGGGAGGCACTTGTGGCAGACCTTGGCACATGGCGACTACTGGGCAGAGTGGGCGATGCTGAAGCGAGTTCTTCCCGCTTTTTGGCTGCTGCTGCTTGAGCGCGTGTGGGTGTCGTACGGGGGACAGGAGACGGGGACTTGTGAATTGGGACAACAGCTTTTCTCGTAAGTGGTGATGATGTCACACTAGACATCATCCCGTCTAAAATAATAAGAAAGTGTGTTGTTACGTAAGGTATTGGGTAGCATCTGATATACAAATTAGTGTCGGTGATATGAATAGTACACAGAAAAATATATACATATGTTTAGAAATATAACGCTTTGCATTATGTTTAAATTAATAATATGTATATACTCGTGTAGTAAATGTTATACAATAAAAGTATTTTGCCTGTCTGTTTTGTACATTAAACAGATAATCTAATATAACACTTATATGTATATATTGTATCTTATAAGCAAATGAATACGAAAAAGTTGAGCATGACAGACTAAAATATTTATATTTTTAAGTATTTTCAAACAGAAAAAATAACATTTTCAAATATGTATACGTACAAATAACATATTTCAAAATTTTTAAGCAAACAACATATTATACTTGTGTGATAATAAAATAAATGATAAATACTTATTAAATAGTCTACATTTGACATTGTTGCAAAACAGTAAATGATTAAGGTAAAATCTATACAAACGAACTCATTTTGTAATTTCATTTGCATAATAGGAAAATAGTGTTTACAGTGTTGCAACTTAAATAAAAAGGCTAAGCTGGAGATATGTCTAGATCCCTAAAATAGCTCATATCTAATATGTGGTATTTTTTCGAATGACTTAAAATATATGCATCCATATATGTGTGCAAGATAAAACTAGAATTTATCATGTGTCAACCAAAGTGAATGATATGTAATGAGGGAGTCTGAAAAATGAACATCAATATTACATAGTTTGTTAATATAGTATTTATATATTGTCCAAATTAAAGGGATACGCTATAATGACATTTCAGTATTATCATTAGAAACTAGAAAAGTACATATATAATGTAAAAATGATGAACTATGGTCTATTTACAAGAATATGAAATGAATATCATATTTTTTTAGTGAAGATGGAAAATAATTATATAATTTTTTAAATTAAATTATGTTTAATATACAGTGTCTTAAAAAACTGTATACAGTTTTTCAAAATATATAGTTTAAATCTAAATTTAAAATCTATGGTTTAAATTTAAATTCATAAATAGGCAGCAGTCTTGGTTATGGCGGAGTGACATTTCTTAACTTTTGAAGAACGAAAATTTGTTCTTAAATATTATTTTAAGTGTGAGAATATGGCCGAAGTACAATGGCGATGGTTTGGCGAGTTTGGCACAGATCCTCCTACACGAATGATGATTACGCGTATCCGAGACAAGTTTGAAAATGAGGGCACTGTAA
>JAYRBW010085838.1:0-22440 GCA_036023295.1 Invenusta paracnida
CTTCAAAAATGAAACCACTTTTTAAAATCCGTTAACAGGCCCGTAAAGATAACAAATTTGGTCAATTATATGAAAAATGTTAACAATTTAGTTAACGAAATAGTTTATAAGCCAGTTAACGACAGCTTTGAACTTTATTGACTATTCCAAACAATGCAAAAAAGATTACGAACTGCTCGTTAACGGATTTATGATGTCATTTTTGATATTAACTGCGTTGATGATGGGCGCAGCACTTGCATTGGCTATTGAAATTTAAAATTATATTATATCAGCATCTAAAAGAAGCCAACCAATCAAAAACGATAATTGATTTCAAATATATATTCAGATTTCAATTATATGCCGTGTCTATAATATTTGAAAAATGCTTGGTTTTGGCATTTCCAATAATACCTACTGCGTAGGATGTGCAACTGCCGTAGGATTACTATACTAGAAACCTAATTTAAATAGCATAATAAGCTTCATCTAACTTCAAATCCGTTAACTGACTAGTAAACTTTTTCTTTAACGTGAGGGCATTTTTAATGCTCAAGTTAACGGTTTTCATTACGAAACAGTTTACTTTACTTAACGGATTTATTTACTAACGTCATAAGAAATGAAACCACCCAATTTATTATTATATATATTTAATTTACGTTGTTAGTTTTGGAGAAGGACTTTAATCAATATAACTATCAATATTTTTAATTGTATTTATACATACCCGATGTATACCTAATATCTGAATGTTATTCGAAATTACATTTGTATCGACATTCATAGTATACGTTGCTTTGCCTGATAGTGATTATACCTACGTCTTACAATTGATTTATGGTAAGTGTTTTGAATATTTATCGTATAAATAGCTAATTGATTATAATTTGTATAAAAAATGTTATAAATTGAATTACTCACTTGTATAAAATGGATAAGCCCATAGAGTAATTAATTTATCTATACTATTTATGCCTATACCTTTAGAATTTTGTTTACCTAACTAATTATACATTCAAAAGGCAATAATATTTACTATCATAAGTGTTTTCAATTATTTGAATAATATGTAGTAGATACCTAATAATAATAATAGATTACTAATAAATAGTAATACTATCTCTTTTATATTATATATATGATTAATATTTAAATAATAAGTAAGTCAATTTGCCATATAGATTTTTTTAGAAATTCAATTATAAATATATGTTGACAGTTTGTTAAAAATTGATTGAGTATTGGTACTTACATACATATACGGTATACTCTGATAAAAAAGGATATTTTGTAGCCCAAAAAGGGTATTTTACGAGGATCCTGGCGTGTACACTTTTGGGGTATTTATTAATACCTTTTATAATGTATTTTAAAAGGGTACTTTGATAAAAATATATTTCAAAAGGTATTTCTAAAAAGTATTTTTCTTAAAAATACCCTAAATAATAGGTACTTCGAAAAGGTACTTGTTGGAAAAATACCTTTATAAAGGTGCGATCTAGAGGTACTTACCAAAAAGCGAAAACCAAAAAAACTTGTTGCATCGAATTGAGGTAGCAAGAGTTTTTTTTTTGGTTTTCGCTTATACTACGTACCCCTAGGTCGCACCTTTTCGAACAAGTACCTTTTCAAAGTACCCATAAGGGTATTTTAGACTTTCTTTGCAAACTAAAAAGTATAGTACAAAATTAAGGAAATATTATCAATTATTAAAAAAGATATTTTCAAAAGGCATTTATTTTGAAAAGGTACTTAAGTGGAAAAATACCCCTAGAACAAACCCTTTTTTCCAAAAATACCCTTTTAGGCAAAAATACCCTTTTTTTATCAGAGTACTAAAACTTATTTTCACACAAATATTATTTATAGATATATCTATATATAATTATAATGAAACATTAACTCATTAGAAATTAATTAATTATTAATTTACGCTTTGCAGTATATTTAATAGTACTGGACAGTGTACATATTATTTATACAATACCAACAAATTAGTTTGGTATACAGCCAAGTAAAGTATGGTTTTCTGGCTCTGTCGGATTATAATTACAAATAGTAGGTAGTTAAATAATCCAAGCATGTGTTTTATCTTGCCACTGCTTATGTACCTATCATTTTACCCAATTATTTTATAAAATAACATGTAGACAGTACAGTACTCACATTATGATGTTATACCTGTTGTTGCATAGTTTTCCGTTTATATATATATCTTTATTTGCAATACAATCATATGTTAATATGGGGGCGCTATATAAATAGATATATTATTATGTAAAAATTCCTTCCAGCCTAGAGTCATAAAAAGGTATTTCAATTGTTAAAGTTTGTTATATTTGCTTATCGGGCTTATAATGCCAAGAAAGTGCTGTGTCTTTGGGTGCAAATCTAATTATGTATCCCAAGAAGAAACAAATGTAACAACATTTGGTTTTCCAAATGATTCTACTGAAGCTGACAGATGGAGGAAATGTTTACCAAATGATAATTTGACTGTTACCAAATATTCAGCTGTTTGTATTAAGCATTGGCCAGAAGATTTTGAAAAAATATATTACTACGTATAGTCATATGCGCCCAAAATACCCTCCTTCTATATTCCCTAATGTACCAAAATCGTGTAATCCAAATCCAATACCATCCAGAAGAGATGTAGTGAATGAGAAACTGTTTTTATCTGTGAGATCAGCTGTTCCAGACGAAATGGAAGCATTCAACTCTATTGATCTCATTAAATCTTGGAATGATTTTAAAGATAGTATTAAAAAGTGTGATGTAGTAATAGGATTAAATCTTTTGGTTAAAGTAGAGGAAAACTATGTGGACCTATACTATATAAAATATAGGAAATTAGAAGCGACAGTGACAATTGATAACACTTTTCCTATACAAGCAAAGCATTTCAATACTCTCGTTAATGTGCGTCATCTACTTGGCTTCCCGTACCGCTTAACACGTTGGTAACAGATTGAACCTATAATAATATAAGTATGCTCATCTAACTTAAACATCGCTGAAGAAGTTAAAGCAATGAAAAATCATATAGAAAATGTTACTATAGAAGACGGTGATGTTAAAGAAAAAAATAATTATTTGCTTGAAAATATCTTTTTGATCTTAATACATCCAAACAGAAGAAGATACAGTATATATCAAATATTAACAGCGAGTCTTTTTTTTATTTTGCCAGTCGATCAGCATATCGTCTTCTTCGCAATTACTTATCACTGCATCATCCTGACACAATGAAAAAATATTTAGGAGGACTCAATAGCACAGCATTGCAAGAAGATTGCCAATCTATTATAATAACAGAAATGAACAGTCTCTCTGACCAACATCAGCGAAGGTTTATAATCCTCTTTGATGAAATTCATGTACAAGCATCATTGCGATTCAAAGGCAATCATGTATATGGATATGCTGAAGACGATTCCAGTAAAATGGCTAGAACTATGCTTGTTTTTATGGTGAGATCAGCAACATCTGGAGAGAGTTTTGTGTGTAGAATCATTCCGATTCATTCACTGAAACCGGAAAAGATAATTCAGCAGATAAGAGGTATTGTTGATATCTTTTTTAAACAAAATGCTCAAATTATTTGCTGCATTTGTGATGGGCATCCAACCAATGTAGCTGCATACAATGCTTTAAGACAATCCACTTTGAAAGACTCATTCCCATGGTCAAAGACAAGCCCACTTGGAGAAAGTGATCCTATCTATTTAATATTTGATCATGTCCATATTTTTAAAAACATACGTAATAACTGGATCACGGAAAAAACAAGAGCTGACATTTTTTGACATCGAAGACGGTCGAACAGTTACTGCTAAATGGAAGGATATTGAATGCTTGCATAAAAAAGAAGCTACTAATGTTGTCAAGGTCACTAAGTTATCCTACACATCTCTCAATCCATCAACTTTTGAAAGGCAAAAAGTCAGTCTAGTGTTAGATGTTTTCAATGAAAAAACCTGTGCTACTCTACAACTGAATGACAATCTTGACACTTATAGTTTTTCTCAGCAATACGGTTAACATGTGGAAAATTCTTAATGTAAAAAATGCCACAGCTTTTAGTAGGCTAAATGATCCCATGAGAGCACCAATAAATCAATTTGATCATCCAAATTTAATTATTCTGTTTAAGCTTGCAGAGAGCATTAAGATGATGAAAGGTGGTAAAGGTGTATCAAGATTCAAGTCTCTGACTAGCGAAACAAGAAATGCTTTGATTGTTTCACTCACTGGCATAATAGAAATCTGTAAGAAACTCCTGTCATCTGGATTTAACTTTGTATTACTGAGAAAATTTCAATCCGATAGGCTCGAGGGAGAATTCGGAGTATATAGGTAAATTTTCTAAAGAAAATAAGTTTGTGTCGGTTTGAAAACATTTGTTATTTTGTTACCTGTTTTAATGTTTGTTATATATTTTTTGGATGTATGTATGGTCAGTTTGGTCAATATATTTAGGTACATAGTTACACTGACAGTAAAATAAATAAAATATTCTAAAACAACGGAAAATATGTTAGCTTCATGTTAATTTCATTAATATTAATACAAAATTGGTGAACATTAACCATGACTATGATGTGAGCATACATCGAAAGCTCAGTCGTTTATTTTAATTATAAACAAATTTTTAAGTAGTTTTTGCTCCATTAACACGTTAATTTCGGATACTTCTAAGAACAGCTATTTTTATAAAACACCGAATCTGTATTATATTATAGCTAGACCTACTACATCTGTAATGATTACATCTACTAATTACCCCTATTATTATTGCTATAATATATATCCTTGATACAATCTTTATTTTCAGGCAATTGAATGGAGGCTGCTACCATTTATCTGTGGACCAGGTTTTATCAAGCACTAGATTCCGCCGAATGCAGCTGCATTCCAAATTGATTGAGAATGGCTCAAACTTTACAACTCAGCCATTATTTTGTTGACTGTATTATATAATAATGTACATGTAGTAGTACCGAATATAATATATGCAATGATTTTTTTAATCAAAATATAGATTAGTATTATATATCTTTTAAGCTATTTATATAGTGAAGTTATACATTTTTAGAAAGCTAAGAAAATATACAAGAATATGATTGTTTTTATAAAATAGTTTTATATATAATCAATGACTGTAAGTTAAAGATAGCCGTTTTGTCTTGAAAATTGCAATTCACTTTAAATTTGAAGTTTTTTGTTTGTTTGTATAATTATTATTTTTACTATTCATATTTTTCAACAATATTTTAGAAATAGCTCGGAAACATTCTCAAAAGTACTGTATCCAAATTTTATTCCGATATATTATATAGTTTGTGAGTTATTCGATTTTTAAAATCGGCCCACCAGCTTTTTTACACTGAATTGGGAGTTCACAGTCCTAATAATAATAGAAGTCCTTGCACCATATATAAGTAAACATAAATACCAAACAAAAGACTTTATATGTGATGACAGGATTTATCTTAGGAAAAATAAAATAAGCTTATTCTTAGAAGCATCAAGAACTATTTATTACAGATATAATCGAATATTTAAAGCAGAAAAAATGCGAACACAAAAAGAAAAAGGCCACAACACAAGACTATATTCATGAACATAAACGATAGTCAATACACATATCTGATATATTACTACGATAGTAATGAATGGTGGGTGAAATAACGAAATAAAAGTAAATAAAACGGCAAAAGCAGTTACCGCATATAAATAAGTAAACATTCAGAGGATGCAAGGTTATACACACTGAAACACAAACTGAATAAGAAAAAAATGATCTGGATAACTGACTGATGTTAGTCTGCAAAGATACGAAAACAGCTGGGAATCCATTTTAAATAAAGAGAGTTGAGGCCAAGAGAAAGTAAATAATACCTTACATGAAGTCTCATATAAGTCAAAATTAATGACTGTGTAATGAATGGATACAACATAAATAACAGTTTATAAATATTAAAGGTAACAGACAAAAGTTTTCACGATGATTTTCTGTCTTCATTTATGTCTCGTAAACACATCAATATGGATCTGGTAGACAAATGTTAGATATAGAATGAGAGAAAAACAATACACAAAAACAATGAAATCATAATTAGTATTGCTTTCTGATGGTGACACTGTGAGAAATAGAGAACGAAGGATTGATGAAATCGTCTAGGAGAAATCCCGATCTGGAAAGAGAATGGGAGCAATCAAGGTCCAGACGTAAATAAGAATACAGAGCCAAGCGGAGGAGATCTTCACCCAAACGCCAGCCATATTGGAGTAGAGAGTGGCAAGGTCACTGCTTGGCTCGAACCAGTTCGTCAGGGTCATCATAATGTAGAGCGATGCAAGCATGAACATAGCATGGAACATGGAATAGTTATAGGCCACACCATCTTCCTCGTTGTCCCACACAGTCTGGCCTTGTTTCCCATCCTCGACGTTGGTAGTACCAGGGTTTTCAAGAGTTGTATTCTCATTCGCCTATATACACAATAATAATAAACAATATTAGGGTTAAGAAATATCGTAACTATATAAATGGTTTACGTTTGTAATGATTTGTTATAGAAATCCTCAGTTTAAAACATTTTTGGCAATTTGTTTCTATCGTCAACGAACCACTCTGTACTTCTTCATTATAGACTCAACGATAATCAATACAAGTATAAGACTTAAGCACTGTGAATTGAAGCAACTCTGAATTATTATATATTAACAGAAATATTAAATTATTGTTTGAAATATGTAAAAATTTAAGCACAAAAAATGCAATATTACATAGAATAACTGACCCTGTTTTGATGAAATACATAATACTGTGTTTGATATAATGTCTTGGTATTATCTTTAGATATTATTTTGTTTAGGCATATTCACAAAATAAATTAAGTGGTACATAGATAATGGTAAGTAAATGTTTATCGGTGGGCATATATTTATAGTCCTTTTAATACGCATTGGCATTAATTAAATCATTGATTTCGAGAAACGAGCACACATTTCGTTATAATTAGATTTATATATATATATATATATATATATATATGTCATAACATAACCATTCTATTAAACGAATTAAATACGTACATTTAAAATTAAAATACCTAAATATACTCGTAAATACATACCGACATAGTCAGCTTGCCGACACTGGTATGCCCACTGCTACGAATACTCGAGTAGACCACAGTGAGGATAAAAATGACCAGACCTACTGCAGTCATTCCGGTAAACTTGAGATGAACTGCCTGATTATTAGATCCGGGATTTACGGTGGTAACAACATTATTGCCCGGGAGCAGTTTAGTCTCGTTTGTTGGCCAAAAGGTGATGGTAGGGTTACACGCCTTCACTGGGTTGTTGGACATGGCCGACCAAGTGAGGAACATGACGTAAGCGGTTAGCATCGATGACTGAAAATGAATCTCAGGTATATTAAATGTGTTTAGTTAAAAGAAAAACTTTATTAAGTAAAGGATATAAGAACAAAATCAACATGTTGTAAGTTATTTATTGCCATCAGCGTTTTAGAATTAAGTCAAATTAGCACTTGCAATTTTCGTCCAAAATAAATAAATAAATCTGAATTATTGTTCAGATGCAAGAGATTAATTAATGTTGTATTCTGTTTCTGTTTAAGGTTAATGAATACGTTTGCATTATAATGTAGGTGAATCGTAATAGTAACGACATATAAAAAGCTGTAATAAACAGAAATATTTTTCAAATGTCCTTAAAACAATGTTAAATACCTAGCCAATAAAGAAAACTATAATTGTATGTAAATACATGTCATCAATGTGCTAATCAATCTAAAAACATTGTATCCAATTATACATTTATATTTAAAATCAATGAAAAATAAAAGTATACTGTGTATTAAATAAGTAAATAAAAGAATTATGGTTCTATAAAATCACAGAAATAACAGATGGAACTTACTTGGAGAAGGCCTGATCGTGGAAGACGCTCTTGCACCTTAGGTAAGATGCTAAGAATGCTGACGATAATGCAGAGAATCATATTAAAGGAAACGAAAAACTTATGAAGACCACACTCTCCAGCAGAGGCGTAGAACACATAGAAGCAAACGATTGCCCCCAAGGAAACAGCGTAGAATACGACAGTGAAGAAGATAAGAGCTACATAGTAAGCTTTAGACTCGCCATCTTCATAAGCCTCCACCCAGGTTTCATTCCAAGCGTGGGCAAAATCTACGATCAGTACCAGTTGAATAACAATAAATATGAACCCGCCAATCATTCCAATTACCATCCAAGGATAGGCAAATGGACCCTGAGGGATGAAAAAGGCTCCAATAAGGATAGCAATGACTATTAAACCCTTAAAGAACCAGAACCCATTTTGAATTTTTGAACGTGGATCTCGTGAGGAATCGACTCGTATCATAATTATACAAAACAGGAAGAAGAAACACGCCAAAGCTAGACAGACACGATAGACAGCCCCAAACCCAACAATAATTGAACAGTCTAAGCCAGACTTGATCCCAGTATCAACGAATCCAACTTTTAAACCCTTACAAAGCGCTGGTACTTTTTCTAGCGTAGTCTGAAGGTCAGGGAGCAGTAGCAATGCCGACAGCGCTGCACCTATCATGAGAAACAAGCCATAGACAAGACGACTCGATGTTGACGATTTGCACGATGGCAGGCAAGAACAACAACAACTGGCTGCTGCACTGCAGAAGCAACATGCCACTGCGCTAATAATACAACCCATAAGTATTCGTTCGTATCTGAAATATGAAAAAAGAATAAATAGTGAAATTTGGTGATGAAATATGTTTAACAGTAATAATTAATTTAAAAGCCTTTAAAATGTATAAAATATGTATGTATAAGCAATATGGGGAAATTAACCTATTTATTATAAAAATAGAGTAATTTCATTGATACTTTAACAATGTCTTATATATCCTAATTGTACTACCCTGGATTTTATCCTTTATGTACATAAAATACTGAAAGATACATATATTTTTATATATATGTACATGCATATTTTTGCATTATAATTGATATACATATATGTATATCTATTATAATGCAAAAATATTTCACATAAATTTATTTAATTAATTCTAAAATCAATGTGCAAGCTACTTAATAATAAATATAAAAATTACCTGTCAATCATATTTCCACTACTATTTAAAGCTATTTTTAAGTTGTCTAAATCTTCTAGGCAATTAAAGTTGTCTAGAATTTATTTAAGCCCCCTTGTAAATATCAGAGCAATATATATTATAGCAGTTTTTGAAAGAAATTGATTCTCCTTGGTCCATATAAATTGTGTTCTCTATATTTATTATAGATACTACTACTTAACTGTATAAACTACTTTTATGATAAAGTGAATAACAAATCATTTTTGTAAATTTTGATATCAATGTAAATAACACTAGCTGCATTAATAATTTGTCTCATTTTTTCCATATAATAACTTTTTGATGCAAACTAGAGTTTAATATATAGTCAGTCTTTGTTTTTTTACTACACAGATAATGATGATATTCTAATTACTTGAGATATAAAATTAAATGTCATTATTTTATATAAAAAATACATTCCTATTTATTTAATTTTAAATAAATATTTCCTTCTGATCTTTGGTAGGTATTAGGTCTCTGATGTGGTAAGCCATAAAGTTTTAAGTGGTGACTGACTATTTGTATGATGAATAAATTATTTTTTAATGGAAAATTGTCATTAAATAATCAAAAATGCCTTACTATGTAAATTTATAAATATTAGATATGTCTACCTTGTAAATAATTTAAATTTTATTTGAAGGGTTTATAAAAATAAAATTGGTTAAATATTTAGATAGGTATATGACAATAATCTATCATTACAAAAATGTCAATATATGTAGCTAATAGTAGTTATATATATAACAAATTTCAATTATATAGCATTAACAAATATGATTATTAATAGAATAATAATTATATATTTAAAATTGATGCTAGAATATTGCACAAACTGCCAAAATCTATATTATCATTTTCATCTCTATTCTTAGGGGATACAGATTTTTGTTGCAGGTGGGGAATACAATCTCCAAATACATATGGTAAGGCATCTAGCTGAGTCTCTAAATCAGTATATTGTACTGTACATTTTTGTGATTTGTAGCTAAGATCAAGAATGCATCTGACTAAAACTAAAGACATTTAAAATTATCATCATAGACATATAATTAGTGTCTTTAAAAAATGTGCTATGTAAAAATATTTTGAAATTGAGATTTTAATGCCAAGTTGTTAACATTATTGATACTGAGTATGTTATAAAATATGTTTTATTGATTTATGAGGTATGAAATAAAAGATGCTATATGTTATACAAAGAGAAAAGGTGCTATATGCATATTCTTTAACTGAGCTGTTTGTCTTAGATTGTATCTATTAAACCACCCAATTAACTCTGTCTTTTCTAGTACTTATATTAATATTATAATATGAAAATTATTCCATAACTTGTAAGGTGCCAATGCAGTAAATGAGTATGAGTTTTGTCATGAAATATATATATATAATGATGCATCCAAAACAGTATAATTGATGGAAGCAAAGCACTATAATGTTAAAGTCATAATTTAGTCTATAATACAAGTTATTATCATTGGTAATATACAAAACTCTATTATTTACATACCTAATTGATTATTTATAATACATCAATTAATTATTATTATATTTACACTAACTGACAATAATAGTATTATAAAAAAAGTTATGATTTTTTGCTCTTTTGTCCATAAACTTAAAGTATGCAATTATGAAATCATCTTTTTAGTCCCCTTTCCATTAATATTAATAAAAAAATAATTTTGCTGTTTTTCTTCAAAATTTAATAATATTAAATAAACCTTTTGTGAAAATTTTTACAATCTTATAGTCTATATAGTATGCATAACATTTAGTTTTATATTATGTCATAAAGTACAATTTTTCAATATTTTAGTAATTTTCTAAAAATAATTAAATTTATAATGTTAATGTTTTACTCTTTTGTATCATCCAATAAGAAAAGTATTTTTATATTTTTATATATTTACATATTCTATTTAGATTATATAAATCATAATATCACAAGATCACCCTTCACCCTTGGATATGCAATTATACTACTGTTTTTTCCAACTTGGGATCAGGAGCCTCTTGCATAAGATCTAAAAGTGAACTTGAGTGAAATTGATAAAGAATGAAGTGTTTGGCTTACACAAAATTAAGATCACTTTACTCTTCACCCTTATGATCTAAAATAAGAATATATCTATTTTTAGAAAATATAAATGTTTTGATAGTATTATCAAAGGGTTGGAGTGCCTTAGAGGCTGTTTCTATTATAAGCAATTTTAGGTCACTGAATTCAGCATACATTATTTATTACATTTGTGACAGTAAATTATTGTCAAATTTGAGACTATACACCATGTTTATCACTATTATGTCAGTAAAAATTTCTAGAACCTACAAATTCTAATGTCACAAGTAGTTGTTCTTTTGAATAGAATGGTTGCAAAGAATCTTCACTGAAAGTTAAAATACAATCTGTATCTGATAGGATAGTCATAAGTACTTATTAAATAAACAAAAACGTTCTTTAAAATTATCTAAATTAAAATTAATTATTTCATTAAACAATTTTTCTAGAGGTAAAACAACATCTAAATTTTCATTATCACTTCTACAATACATTTAAAAAAGCAATGTTGGTTCTACCACTCTTCAGCTTAGTCTTTAACATACGAATTAAAGAGAATTGCATTAATCAACACACTTTTAGTTTAGCACTGCCCTACTTTTAGTTATGCAAAGAACCACTTAAAAAGAAGTGTAGTCAAGGTCATAATAATGTTGGTCATTACTGTATATAGTAATCTAACTGATAGTGACATAAACTTGATGTAGCTATTTAAATTTCAATTACAGTTACATATAATTATTTGTTTTTAAGATATTAAATAGTTTAGTGTATTTATTTAGTTTAATTTAGTTTAAGAATTGGTTTAGTTCAATAATATTTTACATATTGGCAATATAATTAAAAGTAGAGAAGCACAAAACTAATTCAATTGTGTGCCAATTAATCAATACTTCACTCTTAGTCTTACTCTTCATATTCTTTGTGAAAGTAAAACATGAAGAATGAAGAAAGGTAGGCACAAAAATCTCTCTTCAATGTTAATTGAAATCGACATATATCTTAAAATCTTCACTCTTACTCTTAGGTTTTGTGTAAGAGGCAGATATGTATTGAAATTGAATTTTATATTATACTTTATATTTTGTTTTATCGAATCACTTTTGTTTATATATGACGATTCCAGAATTCAAATGTTATAGTAAGTTGTCAATAGTAAGATTTATATTGTGTAAACTTACCCAATGAATAACTAAACCAATAAAGTTGTAAATCAAATAAATAAGTATTTTACTTATTTCTATCATTACTAAGTCAAGGACTAATTATTATTGACAACAAGTTAAAAGCAAACCTAAAGATTCACTAAATTAAAATTACAAATCAAATAGATAAAACTTATTTTATAATGTCCAATACACTAATAAGCCTGCAACCATTCAGTTGTGATGAAAAACGGTCAACCTATGTGAATGGTTCGAATTTTTTACATTAACAAATATTATTAATGATGATAAGAAAAAGCCTTTACTTTTATCTACAGTAGGTTCTCAAATGTTTCAAATGAATAAATATCTACTTTAACCATAAGATGAAAAGAAGCTACTTATAAAGCTACTTAATTATAAATGCAGTTCAAAAGCATTGAGAAGCTAAATCTTCTGTAATAGTGTGCAGATTTAATTTTGATAGATGTGAAAGATATCTGAATGAATCAATAGCTGATTATATCTTGGTATTGTGCAACATACCAAAAAAATGCAACTTTGGCAATAATCTCAATGAGTACATGCTTGACAGATGTATCTGGAATAAATGAATCGATTATGATCAAAAAGTTATTAAGTGAGGGTGAAAGTTTGACATTTGCAAAGGCAACAGAGATGGAACAAATAACAAAAGACACAAAAAATTTGTTGAAACTTGGAAACTGAAGCATTATACAAAATCCATATAAAATCATAGTCGGAATCATAACAAGAATAAATCCTTCACAGGCACAAGTGCAAAAATAAAAGATTGTTATAGATGTTGAAAAACCAAACACTTAGCTGCCAATTTGTTATTTCAAAACACAACATACAGAGCTTTTAGAAAAGTGAGTCATATCACTACAACATGTATGTAAAAGAAAAGACAAATACAACCAACTGGTAATAAAGTCCATAAAATCCACAAAGTAGAAAATAAACATGGTAAACTCTGCCATCAGTGCAAGACACAGATTTTGGTAGTTCAGATAATGAATTTCTACTAGTGAAAATAAAAAAAATATTCACACCCTATTATAATTTTTATGAAACTAAATAATTCAGAAGTAAATTTGAAATTGGATACAGGAGCTGCAGTAACTGTATTTGCAGTAGGAACATTTGACAGAATCAAAGCAGACAACAATGATGGTAATCTAATTCTAAGGCCAACCAAAGTCAAACTAGCAACTTAAAGTCAAAAAGAATATTCCAGCTATTATTGTAGGAGACTAAAATTTACTAGAAAATAATTGGTTTCAAGATATACAATTGAATTGGATTTTTTAAATACAACAGATTCTCTGTAATCAAATACCTAATGGTCTAAATGACATCATCAAGAAGTATGAAGAAATATTTAAACCTGAACTCAGAAAATTTTCTGGTGAGCCAATACATGTCCCATTTGCAATAAGTTAGATAAAATCGAATGAGAAGACATATTTGAAGAATGTATTTCAAGTAAATGGGCTTCTCCCATTGTGCCAATTGTAAAAAGCAATGGCTCTATTCATGTTTGTGGTGATTACTACCAGACTGTTAATAAAGTCTCAACAATTCAGTACAACAATTTTTATTAAATAAATTAGCTATGTCATGATTGTTAGAAAAATAAAAATATGTGCATAACTTTGTGAAAAGTAGTTAAATACCTACACAAGTATTGCTATTAAAATATAATTATAATGTGGAGTAACCTTAAACTTAAAAAAGGATACTTTTTAGGTAATAGCTAAAATAAAGTCTGCAATAGGGAAAAGATAAAAGTTGCAAAGGTAACAATGATTTAAACAAAGTTTAAAGATGAGTTAGCTGATCATAGTAGGCATGGTTGTCAGTATGAAGAACTGATTTGATAAATTGGAGATTGTTCCATTTTCTGGAGCTAATGGCCAACTTGCCAGAGTAGAGTGGAGTTTTATCAAATGATGGAAGTTTTCAACATTGTTGAGGAAGAAGACTGAAATCATCATGATGAAAGAGTTTGAATGAAATATCACCAATGAATTGTCTCACATCGAATATGCATGGTTCTCCTGATTTGCTGTCAGGTCTAATTGTGGAGAAATCTTGAGTCTTTTCATAATCTTTGAAGAATTTGTGTGTCAAGTACTTATACCTGTAACCTGTAGGGCATTGCATTTTTTCGAGCTGTAGAGATCATCTTGCAGTAATCTAGTTGTATTTCAAGATTGATATTTGACTGAGTTTACTCATTCTTGGAGTGAATGCTGTCCACCTCCATCTGAGTATGGCCCTTCTCGAGATACTTTAGGTAGATCTTTATTCCTTGAGCCTCCCCCCGATTGGCTAACCCTTCTACTGCGCACTATGTAACAAAATGTTACAGGGTAGACTCATTTGCCTATAACTTTAAACAGGCAGCAGTCAGATGATTGAAACTCACTGTATTCCTTTACCTATCGATTAGCTACTTGATGCTATAAATATACACTTTCACTCACCTTTATGCATAGTATAGTGGCAATTATATGATGACTCACTGTCTTCTCTTACCATTGATTGATGTTTAATTTTCTTTCTGCACACTGCATAGTAAGTCACAAATTCTCTAACTGTATGCACAGTTTAGTGGTATTCGATGCTGTTATTATTTATAAACTTTCGATGCTAGCTGTTTTCATTTATAAACTTTCATTTCACAATGGCAAGCCGGCCTCCTCGGCGTGCTGCTGCACCTACAATGCAAGATTTAGTAGATGTTCACAGCATTCCACGTTTACATGATCAGCCCATAGATGATTTTCCTGATGATGCAGATGGAGTAGAGGTAGCTGCAGACTCCTGCAGTGAAGGAGAGGAAGATGAAGTGGAGGTAGAAGAATCAGGAAGTAATGAAGATGACCGGCCTTCAGATATAGATGAGAATGATCAAAGATGGACATGCTTCTGATGAAGACGATTTCTGGGTTGGTGGTGATGGTACAAGATGGAAAAAGCAACCACTTCAAGCTTCAGCTAGGCGTCGACCAGATAATATTGTCAGGGAAGCCAGCGGAATCACAAATGAATGTGACATAACGTCAATAATTACCGTGTTTTCTTCACTCTTTACAAAAGAAATTGAAGACATAGTTGTTCGCTATACTTTATCACTTTATAAGTATCACTTTTTGGTACATAATATGTTATTAATATGTTAGTAAGTATCATTTTTCTCTAAAAAATATATCATAATATATGTATATATCATTTTCTGTACATAATATATCATGTTTCATTGACACAAATCGATTTTGTATGTTAACACATTGAAATTATAAGGTGTAACAAAATGTTATATAGTGCGCAGTTAACGTTACAAAAATATGTGCGCAGTAGAAAGGTTAAACAAGTAAGGTAGCGATTAATAAATGTATCTTCGGATAATGGAGCATCATCAAAATTAAAACATAGCAATGAGGTATCTCGGTTAAATCCATGAGTCAACTCCCTCGTCTCCAAATAAACGTTTATTGAATGGCGTAGATTGGCTTACTATTGGTACTGGTGCTTGTGGTGTTGACACAAGCCAGTCCGATGGCGATGGGTGTTGTCCTGGGGATTCTAATGGCTTTGACATTACCTGCTTGTCAGCTCTCATAATATATTATGGTACATTCATGAAGCGTAGATTATTTTCAAATTGGTATATCAGCCATTTGGTGGAACTTTTTTATTCTGCTATCAACAGCATATCGCACTGAGTCCAATATATTCTATGTATCAATTTTGTTACCATCCAAATAAATAATACAGCCTTGGTTATCCATTTAAAATTTTGCGTTTGAAAAAACTTAGAATCAGACGACCCTTGGTCCGACAGTGTTTAGGAAACGTGACAACTGCTTGTCTAAATACATTGTCAGACTGTGGTGCAGGTGCAGATTCAGGTTGTGGAGGTGAACTTTCGGAGGGTAATCCAGCTTCTTCTTCCTCCAATTTTCGTTTTCTGATTTCTTGGCTGAAGTTGTATGCATATATGGGTTACATCTGGCTCTATTTCCATTTCACTTGTAGATTTCTCATATTGTGTTTCTCATACTCATCTTCACATAGTGCAATCATTTTCCAGAAAGGTTAACTATTTAAAATTGGTTCAGTTTTATTCCCACTTCATTAGGTATGACCTGGATACGCGCCAGATAGACATATTGCGATTCTTCTCCTGGTAGAATATGACTTTTCACTCGTAAATAGTCAGGTGTCAGGTGGTGGAGATCGAGAAACAGATAGAAATAAGGGTTGTCTACAACAATATTCTTGAAAACTGAAGTTAGAAATATGGAATTCCCAGGGAATATTTGACGTCCGAGTTGACTCACTTGGCTGACATCAAGTGGTTCTTGAAAATAATCAAGTATTGAGTATTAAGCAATTGTGTGCGCACTTGTTGCTGCCTTAAACGTATTTTGTGTCATCGTTATTACAAAGCAAGGTATAGGTGATGCATCATTCTTGAAAATAGAGAGGTTATAACTGTCGATGATTTTATTCCTTCCATCAAGTCATCAATGACGACAACATCAAACGGCTTGATGAGAGGTATTAATTTGGTTGTAAATTAGGAAGACCATCGTATATACATAATCTGTCTTTCGAAGTAAACTGGCGGCTTGTATTGTGAACCACCATTGTGAATGTGTAGGAGTTGCTTATTAAATAGTATATCACGATTCCGAATTAAATTCTCAATGAAGGTTGTTTTTCCAGACATAGTCGGCCCTACTACCATCATACTAGCATATGCTGTAGGCGCAAATCCATCTCTCTTTAGTTATACACTGGTAAGTAAGCATTCATGCTTATAGACATTAAGACATGTTTACCGACACTATGTGGGGGCAAGAGTCTGAACTAGAAAGAGCAGATGTGGAGAAAAATCATGACGTTGAGTCACAGAGTAAAAATATTAAGGACGAGAAAAAATTATGACGCTAAAAGGATGTAGCAAAGCTGGATTTCAAACATTGATATTTAATTAAATATATTCTTCATAACATTACAAAAGTCGAGATAAACCAAACTTCCCTATTTGATATTGAAACTTTTATCAAGCGTTAGATCTTGGAGACTCTTACTTTTATAGATAAATGCAGCAGAGACGATGCCTTGCACTTTGTTTATACACGCTTTAATGAATTGAAAAAGTTAAGTAGTAACCGTGCTACTATGAGCACAACTTTGGAGGAAGCAATCAAAGGAACTTGGTGGAACTGAAAAAAACTGTCGGAAAAATAACTAGAAAGGAGGTGAGCATTGATGAAGAGAATACAGAGGAAGAGGAGAAATACACATCTGACGAGGAGAATTAATGAAACATTTATCTCTATTATGGCTGTCTTAACTTTGATGATGCCCCATTATCCGAAGCTATACATTTACTAATGCTTCTGCTGTTATGTAAATGTTAACTGTTGTAGTGAGATATCCAGCTTGTTATAACAGAATATATATGTTCCTATAGCATGTAAATTATATGCTCGAATTTCTATATGCTATCGTTCTCATTATTAAAAGTTCCCAGAATATCGATATAATTTCTGCACACCATCCTTAATCCCGAACTACTGCGGTCTGTCAGAGTTTTGTTATAAATATACATTATTATTATTATAAACTTTTTATTTTTCTTATGATACTCATGTTTTCCAGTTTATGACATTTTTAGCATACCGGTAGAGAACACTTAATATATATAAATTTAGGGATTCATTTAGGAGTTTGGCATAACTTTAGGAAATAATTTAAGGAGTTTAAGGAATTTTTAGCATACCGGTAGGGAACTCTTAGCATACTTTCAGGGAATCATTAAGGAGTTTAGAAAAATTTTAGTATACTTTAAAGGAATTATTTAGGAGTTTCGAGATATTATTTAGGAATTTATTCATTTTCACAAAATACTGTCATATCATAGGTATACTACTAAAATATTAAGACAAGTAGTATATATGTAACCTATGAATAATTGTTGCTCATTTAAATTGATAGGGTTCCATCTCAACCGGAAGCATTTAGTAGCAGTCTGTTATGAACCGTGTGCAATTGTTATTTTAGTTTGAAATGGAGCAGTAGTATGTAATTAGACGTCTGATCAAATGGAAAAGGCTATGATCGAAATCTACACTATTAATTATATGGGAATCGCTACCTTACTTGTTTAAATTGGTGTATTTATGCTCAGAATAGCCACATAATTTTCCTGCCAAACAAGTTTGAATGACGCGCGGAATTGTTTTGTTTTAATAACCGATCTTTAAAATTTCCACGCATTTTCAAATTTAATTTTCGCGGCTTAGACACAACGCTAACCGTCAACTGACTAGAGGAGAATGAATCAAAACGCACGCGTATAAAAACAACCACGCGCGTTCCTCTTAGACCCGTATCATTGGCTGGCTCAAGCCTTACTCGATTCTGATTGGTCGGAAAGGGAGGGGTCACATGACGTGCCAGCGCTCCACATTTCCTACTACTATTGTGTTATGTAAATATTGTGAATTTATTTATTTTTATTAACTAACCAACTTTTTGCTATTTTTGGCGATAAAATATATATAGGCGTATACACCTACACCTATTATGTATAAGAGTTGGTATACAATTAATTATAAAAATTGTAATTGTATCAAGGATTACTTTCAGTACATACTACTTTACTACTACTGCATATTATATTAAAGTATTCCTTGTATTTGATATTAATGACCTTATATGCTAAGTAATTTTGTTAATTTGATAATCTTTGTTAATAACGTGATAAAATATCAGGTATACTTATACTACATGTTATATATTAATAACAATTAATTGTATTCCTTTATTTAGCATCATACAGGACGGTCCTGTTTTGTAAAAGAAGTAGAAAAAAAGGTAATTATACACAAAAATTATTATAATTGTTTTATTATTTCCTTGTTATATTTTATTTTACCTTATGGCATGATTTCTATCAATTAAATTTGTATGTATAGCATGACTATTTATAATTACATACGATAAAATTGTATTTTCAAAATTCTGGATACATATTTAAAATTATATCATTATATATATTAATTATGTTCAGTTGAACTTGTATAAATAGGGATTTCAAATTATTTAATACTTAATTAGTTTGTTAATAAATCAAGTTCAAGTAGGTAGATATATATACATATATATATATAATGTCAATATTCCACACAAAAAATTACACTTATAAGAAGGCAAATTGTACCATTTTTACTAACCAAAAGGTATTCCATTAATATATTAATTTTTAAAAATTATAGATAGTCATAATTATAATAATGAGATCGTTAATATTTGTTATTAAAAAAGTATCAATAGTTAAACTTCAATTAATAGAAATCTCCATGAATATATTAATATTTCGTAATATATACATATATATACATACCTATTTTAAATATTTAAATAACTTTTGGGAATTCAAATTCATACACGTGTAAGTTTCTTTGAATAGTTCAAAGTGTTTGAATATCTAAACGTACGTTTTAAACGAGCTATTGTATTAACAGCCAAAGATAGAGGTATGTAGGTATCTTAAAACTTGATCACACCAGTTATGGAAATTTACATAGTATAATTGATTATTACGCATCACTACCAACCCAAAGTAGAATTCTGAAAACGATACTGCCAGTATCAAATGATGTTGATATCTTTCACCATTTAAGTCCATAACTTCATATTAAATAATTTCAAATAACTAAGAATCCTAGCCATGAATTATCCTGTCTGTTACACAGGATTGAGAAAATTACTTTACGAGGTAACATTTGACGTGTGAAGCATAACACATTGTTGAGTTGCTTCGTGGTTTATAGTTCTATTGAGGTTTGAATTTACACTATTGATACAACCTGCGCTCATGTTTATTTGCAAATAAATTATTTGTTACGTGATGTAATCTATAGACAGTTAACTGTTTTTATTTATTTTTATTACATTAATGAGATTTACATTTCGCCCACAATTTCTGTCAACCTGTCGTAGAATTAGTTTACCTCTGGTATGTCTACATGTTCTTTGTGTGTAAATAATTTCCCTACATTTGTAAAAATAAACCATTGTGAATATTCAATATAGCTTTATATGATACGATGTGTATTACGTTCAATTATAATATTCTATTCTTAACGACTGTCTTCATATACATTGAGATACCACCTACTAGAATCCTGGAGGCGTTTGAGCAAAAATATTGAGTGATCGGTAATTGTCAGCATAGTCCTTGGCTGATTCCTTTTGGTGTTACAAAAGAATTTTTTCTAACAATTTGATATGTTTCTTTGTTTTATTTACTTCCTAACTTTCTAACATGTTTTCCCAACAGTAGAATATAGCTCATTTCACTCAGACTTGTTGAACTTTGATCCCAATAATACATAGAACTTGCTGTTTCTTTATTTATTACCAAGGTGTTTGAAACTTCTAAATAATCTTTCTCATAATTGTTGTAGCCAATTATAAAACGTCTGCGAACTTTGTTCGACTTACGACTTCTTGACATTTCTATAAAAATAATTGAAATCAAACAAAATATGTTAGATATTTTGTGTTATCCAATGTTACGCCCATGACGTGTACCTACCCAAAAAAAGAATATAGTTCACACCTCCTCATGCATAAATAAAATTTTAATGTATTTTATTGTGTAATCAAAAACTTACATAGACGTTCACTTTCGGTCATGACAAATAGAAAAACAAAAACAGATAAAAATGTACTGGACTTTTATTTAACTTAAAAATATAAAGCTACTGCAATTTTCGTTCCTTATACATTAAAATTTAAGAAATTATATTATAATTGTACATTGATATTTCTTTATATTATTAGCATCTACATATATCTCCCTCAACAAAAAATATATCCGCATATCTTACTCGATATATACAAAATATCCATTTTCAACATATTCACATATCCCCTGACTCGACGTATGTATATCCAATCTCTTATTCCATATCATTCACATATATCTATCGACGCATATCTATCCATAATATCTATCCATATCGACGCATAATATCCTTCTTAAAATATCCACATATTCTTCGATGGATGTAGAGATTTTTCACGTTTTTAGACACATATATTCGAAGGTATTTTTTACATATTATACTACTATATTATGGCCTAGCTCATAGAAATAGTTAAGAATCAGCAAGCCAAAATTAAGTGCAGCTTCGTTGACGGAGTAAGACCAGAGATCCAATTAGGTATAAAGTTGAGCAAAATCAAATGACTCCATAAGAAAACAACTACAATAAGCCAATTTAAAAAAATTAGTAGCTACAAATTTCCTACTTACATATTTCAAAAATGAAAATATTTAGCTTTCGAATGATATAAAAATATTGTAAAATGTTTGATCCTTAGCTAAGAATCTGAAGCGAAATCATTATACATTCGTCCCATTTTGTATATAAAACGCGTTAGTTTATAGATAGCTTTTAAAATTTTCTGTCTATAGTGGCAATCGATGCTTGCATTATGAATTTTTATGAATCATCATAGCCGTGTCACTTCTGTCTAACTCATTTCTATGGTCCGGCTCATCCACCATAGTCAGATAACCGAAATACTGAAAGTTTTATGTGACCAAAAATGAAAAGT
Organism: Invenusta paracnida; assembly: GCA_036023295.1. Classification (NCBI taxonomy): domain Eukaryota; kingdom Metazoa; phylum Platyhelminthes; order Proseriata; family Coelogynoporidae; genus Invenusta; species Invenusta paracnida. The sequence goes on from JAYRBW010085838.1 coordinate 22,058, forward strand.
TTACTTCACGTATAATTTAGGAAAATGTTTCGCTTAATTGTTTAATTTTGCCATCCTAATGTATATAAATATGGATTTCCATTCAAAATAAAGTGTATACGATATCAAAACGGTTTTAAACAGTATATCGTCCACCGGCTGCCAAAATTACATAAGTTTCAAATGGCTAATTTTTCGGGAAGCGATAAAAATTGATTAGTTTGTTAAATTCAAAATAGTTTTCGAATCAACTGTAAAGTAGAACATATTTACCTACTATACACAAGTATATACTAATGATTTTAATGAAAAATATTGTTTTACACGATTTTTGTGCCTTATGCTTTTTGTGTATGATATTTTCGGCTGCCAAAATGACATAAGGTCACTTGTGTTATTTTGGC
>JAYRBW010085849.1:0-22437 GCA_036023295.1 Invenusta paracnida
TTTTCCACCTATGTACCTTTTAGGCAATATGTTAGTGTAGTTTTATCTACCTGTATTTGCACTTTTATCTTTTTTTGATAAATAAATTATTATTATTATTATTATTATTATTATGTCGTAGGGACTTATTAATCACCCCGTATAATAATAATAAGGATAAGCTGAAATACTGCAATAAACTTTATTTATTAGTTTTGAGCTTTCAGATATCCACTCTCTAGTCGAAATACTAAATTAATGATATACAACAGTGATAAGAAACAATATTATATGATGCACATGTTGCGCAAGATAGGTATACTTCTAGAATTGTTAAACATTGTTCAATTGAAAAAATGGACAGGTAACTGACTATAGGAAAGGGGATCACCAACAGTTTGAACTCTAATATTTAAAGTTTTTTGCATTTTTTAGACTTATGCTTTAAATTTTATGCTATAAAATCAATTTGAAATGACTACTATAACCGAATTTTCCCATTACTCTGTAAAATGATCTTTTTCAACCAAAACCGTTTTTCGTAATTTTTGAGAATCGTTTGTTAGAATAAACACTTGATTAATATTGTTTTATGAAACTGCAAAAGAAATATATATTTATAATATCGATATTCAGAATAATTTAAAATATATGTTGTTAAACATTACTTATAACAACAAAAAACAGTATAAATTAAAAAAAAAACTGACAAAAATAGGAAATTATTAATTTCCTATTTTTGTTTAGAGCTATAATACACAGTCAGTAGAACATCTTTAGTCTGTATAATATTTCAAATTGATTTGATTAAATAAATTTCAAAAATTTCAATTAACTTTTTTCTTTTTATATTTCATTATATTTGTTACTTTTATATAAATAATTTTTTGATAATTTTTGTTGATAATATTATATAATGTATAAATATACATACATTACTCAGAAGTGTCTTGAATGTTTGTGCTAGAGAGGTTGTCCCTTACAATTTAACTATTTGTATAATTTCATTGATGAAAATACTATGGTATTGTTTTTATAATAAATCGTAAAGTTCTATAATATTCCTTTTTTGTTACTTATAATAACAATGCCTACTAGAATATTACCTGCCAGAATTTAAAGTAAGACTTTAAAATAACACGTTAAAGATTAATATTATTTTCTAGGGTCTAATATAGATATACAACAAGTGTTTTTTTTCTTGGATAAAATCGCACGAAGACTAAGAAACAAGTAACAATCTTTCGTTAAATTCTATATTAGTTCTTCTGATTATATACATATAGATATTGAGAATTATGATTTCCAACCCAGTGTATTCATCTGCTAACATCTCCCACTTAATGTGTCCTCTACTTCTCTCACCCTGTAGCTTCTTACTCCAAAACCTCTGCCCAGTTTCCAACATATCATCTGTCGTCTGATTCGCCTAGGACTATGGGCTCTGCTGGCGAAATTGATTTCAGACATTTTTATGCCTAGTGCCTTCTTTGACTCGAATCTTTATCTGATTGGGAATCGGTGGCAACACTTCGCCGGCATCTACGGCTGTGGGAATCTCTTCTACCTCTGCTATATCGAGATATACGGCTGGGGGCATCTCTTTAGCATGCTGGACGGATTCCATGTTGCTGATTGGCCTAGCTGCGTTACGCGAATCTACCTCTACTCAGATATGTGGAGGTAATCAGTCAGTTTGTTATAACCTCTCTTAGTTTTGGGTTGAACCAATAAGCGCGGAATAGCATTTTTTATTTATGATGATCATATTATCTTCTGTCTGGTTTCACTTACAGGAAGGGGTGGGTTAACCTTGCTAAATTGTTTAAAGAGTGTTAATTACAAAGTGGGGATATTATTTTATTAATTCTATAATAATAATCCACAGAATTGAAAGTTTATTAATATATAAATATTTATAAGTTACTCATAATAGGATGTTTAAATAAAGCTCCCATTACGTTGCCTTTTGAAAATTTGTCTCTAATATAAGTTATTAAAATAATATTAAAATTCTTATTCATTTTATAGGGAATTTGACCGCGGCTTGTACGACTTACTAAAACGGTAAGTTATATTGTATTATGCGCTATTCTCTGGTGTGATTATTAGGGTATTTTAATTATTTTTCTTCTTGGATTTATAGGCATCTATTCATTCCTTTGGGTGGAAGCAAGAAGGGTCATTTGAGGACATTAATTAACAGTGCCGTGTGCTTCTTCTGTATTTATGCTTATCACGGACTTCGTCATAATCACGGTAAATATTTATCAGATATGTTTTTGGTATTATCATCTATGTATTAATTATATTTTTTAATTGTTTATTATAGTTAGGTTTCTTATAGTTATTATAATTTGTTATTATACTTATTATTTTATCAATGTTCTCGATAAATTACTACTTAATGTTTTTTAATTATGTATTTAAATAAGTATTTAAAATTATTGTATTTGTTTTTATTTATTTCTATTCGCTTTTACATATCTCATTCATGTTTTTTACTATTGATTGCATTATATACACACATTATATACACATTCATTTCCAGAGTTTATTTATTTAATTTTTAATATCGTTCATTTAAATATAACATTAATTTCATATTCTATTGTCACATGATGTTACATATTTATTAGTCTTGAATTGTGCTGTTTTTTCTTCTGTCTATACTATTATATTTTCCCGCTTTTAAAAAGACCGTTCCGAATTATTTAAGAAGGCCATTTTAGTATACATGTATATTACGTATTTTTTATAATTATTTTAGCTGTTTGGATTGGTATGAACTTCGGACAAATATTTTTTGAAAAACTCACCATAGCAATGTATGCGAAGCATCAAGAATTTTTAGTAAGTTTATGCCATTTTTGTTATTGATTTGTTGATTGTTACGTATTGCGACTACCTTCTCTTTAAATTAATTATTTATACTAAATGTACTATAAAATGAATCAAAATTCTTAATATGGTATTGTTATAAAATTAAACTGAGATTAGTCTACTATACATATATTTATTTTATATAAGTTATTCTTTATTATTTAACTGTTAAATTTATTAAAAAAAGGAAAATTACATTTCAAAATACTAAAATAGGAACTATTTTATACAAAATCCTACTTAATAATAAAAATTAGATCAAATAAATTCAATACTACTTGTGCACGTTTATAGTAGAATGAAATATTTGTAATTAAAAATAGTACCAACATATTGTTTTTAGTAGTAAACCTAAATCTATTCCGCAAGGAGTAGTTATACTTAAGTCACTGGTATTAAGACAATTATTATTATTATTATATTATTACTATTATTATTATTAAGACTATTGATTCTGATATAAATGTATAAGATTGTATTGTACTTACTCATTTTCTCTGTTCCAGCGATCGAAGTTATCTCCCCAGAACATTCGAAGATTGGCAGCTATGTTAGGTTCCGTTAGCATGCATGTCTCCATGTTAGCGATCATCATTTTCTTCAAAGGAACGGATGTCGGCTATCATATCCTCACAACAGCTTATGCAACATCCGGTCAGTTCGTTGAACAATTCATTATAATAATAATGATAATGTATAATATAATAATAAAAAAGGTTTCAACTTTTTTACAACTTTTGAAACATTCTTTATTCATTTGCTAATTACTATTCCAAAATAATCATACTATTCACAGGCTATTTATTTCGCTGCTTAATTTACCTTGCTATGAAAATTATTTTTATTAGTAAGACTTTTGAAAAATGTAAGAAACGGTTCTGTTTTTAAATAGAAGCGTTTGTATTTATGTTGCACTAACCTGTTATTTCAATGATCAATAAATTAAGATATACTCTTATTTTCTTCATTTTGTGGATTAACTAGTGATATATCTGTTTCAAAAAGTAAATACATATGTATTTATTCTATTTATTTGTATATAATTAATTAATGTAAAAACTTATATTATTATCATGTTATTATGTTAAATAAGAATGTTAAGTAACTGAAAGGACAAATCTGCAGAGCAAAACTACCTTGCAGGTGCGGAAATTAGGATTTGAAAATCCTTCCGAAAAAGTTTATTGTCACAATAATTTTTAATGCCAACTTAAATAGAGTAGAAGAAATTCTACCAATTAATATTTAATTTATGATGACTTGTTTGGGTTTTATTTTATATAACATAGTCTATATATGCTTTATTATGTTTTTTTTAATCTTCTCTATTGCAGGATTGCTAGGCTACATAGTTGTGTCTCACTTATGGTCCTACAGTGTTGTTCAACTCAGCTTACAGACGAGCCCTGTGCCGATGAAAAGTAAAGGAGATTGATTCTGTATCTGCGCACGAATTATTTATTTCACAAGTTATTACAACATTATTTACCACAATTTATTTGTTATTTTATCTTCTTTTTTTTAAGAAATGGAACAGGTTTTTAAGGAAATATATCATATACATATAATATATATTTTTTTTAATGCTCGTATTTATACATTCATTAGTTTCACACTATTTGGTGCTCTCTATTGCATCTATGTACTGCTATGATATGTATCACTGTTTTAAATTTTATTTTCAAATATATTTGATATACAAATGAGTAGTTTTGCTTTTTAGAGTTATTTTGGTTCCAACAACTATAAAATAATTATACAGATAGGATCGATTGTATTATATTACGGTAAGCGAAAAAATGTAAAATTTGTTCAATCAGTGGTGGTGCGGTTGATAAAATTTAGTAATATGTTTTATGTTATACTATTTTGAACTTTTGTTGTATTACATAAATTATATATTTCTTATTTAAAATTAATGTTATTTTCATTAAAGGTTCAGTTAGTTAAAAACTATTCTTATAGGCTAGAAATTTACATTCAGATGCGACTAAATAAAAATTTAATATATTAAAAATAATAACATTTTCTATTACAACTTTAATAGCATAGTATTGTTTGGTACAAGCTGACTACATCAATATCAGGACACTAAACGAGCAATTTGTATCATTTTCGGTAAAAGTCTAACTAATTTAAATCTCAACATGCTATTTCGTAACCAAACGTACAATAAAGCTATAAGCTGACATGTTATGATTCCCTTGTACTCCATTATGCGACCTTATGACATGAACCAGGGGTATATAAAAGAAAACTCCGATTTTCATCTGGATTTTAGTCGCATATTGGTGTATGTACATGTAGGTAGGCTATCTTGTATGTCATCGATTTGATGGTGACTCCTTATACCATAGACTTCTATATATATGTACTATAGATTTTATAAGGAAGTCTACAATGTGTACCTCAATAAAAGTGTTCATTGATTATAAATAAAGTTACTTAATTAATTAATAAGGCCTTTAAAATAGATAGTGCAGTGACGATGCATATTGTACCTAGTATAGGCATAAAAAAACAATTGCGGCATTTATTTTGTATTCTGTATATATGTATTTGTGTTATATATATTCTAGCATCACTAAAATCTGTATCTAGATAATTTTATTTGTTTCTACAGTTCTGTATATGGAAATAATGTCACGAATACACAGATACATTTAAGGTCAAGCATGATTATTTTATTTTACATATAGTATCAATTTTATTCCCAAATCTTAACAAAAACTGGTCATCAATTAGATGCAAGGATATTATTTTAAATGGGCATTTTACAAGCGGCTAGTATGTACTATAATCTAACAATTTTAGCGTTTTTGTAAATCTGTGTTGTCATATTAATGTATGTATTGAATTACATATTGTACAAAATGTTACATATACTTATAGTTGCATACAACTATATAGAAACAGAAGTAGTATAAGAAGGTGGAGATCTGGTGCATGACTCGTCACAACAAATATATGTTAACAAAGACAAAACAAATGTAAGCAATAAGAAAATATATGTATGTGTTTTTAAACATTGGAATTAATACAAGTATATGGTGATTAAAAATATTTTATTTTAAGTAGATTTCTGGCACATGACTCATCACAACAAATAAATGTATAAATAATAACAATAACTCAAAAATGTAAACAATAATATATATATATATGTACATGGTGTTACGTAAAAAAACAGAAAATTTAAAAAGTATTCAAAAAGTGAATTTTAAAACAGCAATAGTGTAATATGTCAATAATAATAATTTCTTGGAATTTCCAAAAGTGATTAGGCTCTTATTACTGGTTCTCATTTTGAACATTATTGACATATTACATTATTGTTATTTTAAAATACGCCTTTTGAATACTTTTGTAATTTCCTGGTTTTTTACTGAACACCCTGTAGTAAAGGATACCTTCGACACATACTCATGAATTAAGTTCACCTACTCAACAGGGGAAGTCTACCATTAAAATAATTGATTATAGTAAAGGATACCTTCGACACATATACTCATGAATTAAGTTCATCTACTCAACAGTTGAAGTTTACGATTAAAATAATTGATTATAGTAAAGGATACCTTCGACACATATACTCATGAATTAAGTTCACCTACTCAACAGGTGAAGTGTACGATTCAAATAATTGCATATTGTAAAAGCTACTTATGGAACATACCCGCACAGAAGCTTAATTCTCTCGATACACAATCATAATAAAATCTTGAGATATTTCAAAGTGCAGACATGAGGTGAATCAGAGAAATCGATCGTTTAAATTTTACAAAATATTGTATAATTTTGAGTTTACAACTAATTAAAACAGCAACTTAGTATCGCCGGCAAATCAATTTAAAATAGGTAAATAATTCAATTCAATGAAATATTTTTTGATAATTTCATATATATATATATTTCATTCTCTAAAAATGTTAAAACGATGCTTTTTAAAATTTCCATTAGTAATATGTTTTTCATAATAAATTTATATATTATTTCATTTTATTCTTATTATTATTTTAATTATTATTTAATTATGGAAAAAACACCGGGATTGTTTAATTATGTTGGTGTTATAAAGTAAACAAATTTACAAAACCATTCAATTTTTTTCTGTTCTAAATTTATTATTTAGAACAGCATATAATACTGGATACACAATATACGTAACCACTCAATTTATTTGACTTGATTGAAATGATCTATAATTATAATCTATCAGTTTTATTTAATTATGCAAGTAACAGAACTAATGTAACGAGATTAGTATGATTTAAGCAAAATATAACTGTTATTATTATTAAGCGTGAATTAAAACAATAATAAATGAATGTAAACAAAATAAATGTAAATAAAGCATATAAAATGTAAGGAGGTATTGTGGAGATAAAATTTATTTTTCAATTTTTTAAAATTATGTTGGAGGTGTTTGTATCAAAGTATGAATATCTTGATGGGAAGAGGACCTTTATTTTTAATCCGAATAGGTCAACTATTACCAAGCTTGCTGAATTATTGGAGAAATTGTTGAGCGAGAAGATTCACGCATTGGCGCAAACTGATGCGACTAAGGAAGTGACAAAACCAATTCATGCATGACTATGTGATGAAGAAATGAGTTTGAGGCCTAACATTAAAGATGATATTAAAAATAAAAGGTGATACTGAAACCTTCGATAGACATACGTTTCTTCGATGCTCAGGGTGAATTATTTGGAGAAACAACTTGGATCGGTTCGTTATCAATTATTGATTCGCGCGTCAATAATCTACCTTGGTGTCATCTTGGTGTCAACTCCGAAGTTTTTGCTACTACCGAACAGTCAACTGACTCCATTGCTGTTCAGTGCTGGAAAGCTGTCAGCTGTCTGGGTGATAATAACCGTGTTTGGAGGCTCCAGCATCACTCCTTATCAATGCCGCAGTTACCACGCCTATTATTCGATTCTTGGAGTCGCCTGTATCACCTACCCACTTGGCAACATCTACACCAGTCAAATCTATTGACACGATAATCACTGGCGTACCCAATAAGAAGAGGAGGGTTAAGAAGTTGTCATTGAAATGAAGGCGCAATGAGATTGCCGGTTTGTGATGAAGACATAACCTTTGTTACTTAAATAAAATAAAGCTGCCAATGACGAGGATTACATCAATGACATTATTATCAACAATTAGGACATGAACAGTATAAAAGGAACGCATGCTTTCAAAAACATACCCATCTTCTATACTGTAAGGAAAAATAGTCGATTTGCTAGTCGGAAATTTGTCGAAAAAACTTAGTCGGTCGGGGGTCATCCTAGGTACTATTAATAGTCGATTTGAAACTAACTGATTTGTGAAACAACCATTATCAGTCGGTTTTTATAAAAAATAATACACACTAAATATACGACTTTCAGTAGTATAGACATTAAATATTACTTTAACACAAAATTTAATAAATATGAATTAATTAAAATATACATTTTTAATATATTAAACTGGATGTATAAACATTGGCACACTCAGACATATAACATATAACACAAATATTAACAATAAATTAAAACCACAATGAATAAAAATTATTATATAATTGTCAACGTTTCGAGAAGCAACTCATTCTCAAGACAGAAAGTGTACAAGTATTTGATAAGCCAGAATATATATAATATGAGAAATAAGTCAGCAAGTACAATAGAACAAAAAGAATTACGTAATACAACCATTAAGCGAGTCAGCAAACATACAATCTCATGTATGTTTGCTGACTCGCTAGCTGTTTGCAAGGTTTGTAAATAAAAATTGGAAGTTTTGAAGCGTTAAATTTGCAAGATAAAAAGTATCATTGAGAGAAAAATTTCGGTAAGTAATAGGTAAGATATATTTTCCAACTGCTTCTATTTCAAAATTACCACAAGCCCTCATTTGTGCGTGAGTAGTTTCAAGTTTTGAAAAGGGTATTTTGGCAAAAAATTTATCTTGACCCTTTTACACATTTTATCCATATAAAAAAACATCTCTATAGTTACAGAGTTAACATTTTCTAAATTTGAAGCGCAAATAGAATATGAATTGTGAGTATTATCAATGTCATTTACATCGGTCATTTACATTTATTAATAGTCTTTTACAGTTTATTTGACAAATTTACAGTTTTAGATGAGCGACATACACTCGCAAAGTGTTCGATCTTAACACATCAATAATTGCATTTTGAATTCCGAGCTTTGCACATGGAGTAGGATGCGAAGTGTTAATTCGATCTGCATCTGTAGCTTGAATGTGTCTCCATCGATCCCATGTTTGCTGAAAAATTTTGCTGTCGGGATGCAGTTGTATTTATACGTTGTTGATATTATGTGGTCTTCCACGAAGATTTTATTGTGGCGACACTTCACCTTTCCGTTCTCACGCGTTCGTAGGCTTCGGCCTTCCTAATCGCTAGGTCAAATGTAAATTGGATGTCATCCTCCAATAGCAGACGCTCTCCTAGTCTGTCGTCATGAACTCTTAAGATGTCCCATAGCATGTCATTTGTAGATGTTCTGAAGTTACACTCCGCTGATAAACGATGTAACCGGCAGGAGAACTCAGTTATGCTCTCATTATTAGATTGCGACATTGAAAGAACGCCTTGCACTGAAGTAGAACGCTTGGTTTGCACCCGAAGAATTCTGTCAAACGGTCAACACATGCTGCCTTGTAAGTGGCATTTGGAGCTGGTATTATCCATAATAAATGTCTAGAGAGCCTAGGGCGTTGAGAAACAAGGATAGCTGAGTGTCTTCTTCCGCTTTGACGTAGAGGAAATAATTTCCCAACTGTCGGAAGAAAAACTTATTCATTTTTTAATTGACCAAGAGAAAAGCAAAATATTTCATTGAAATGGCCAGAATATTATTACATATTATCAAATATTTTAATGTAATAATTGTTAAAATAATAAGTTTATAGCTGCCATCTTAATGCTGAATCCTCTTTGATTCGGTAAAAGAATTAGAGAACAATGTTTCTGGGTAAGAGTGTATTTAGTAAGTACAAAAAGTTGGTGTGAGTTCAATGTAATTAAAACGAATGTGCAGTGTAACTGCGTGGGGTGTTTGTAAAACATATAACATAATATTAATGGTAGCCGCAAATATCATATAAGAATGTCAAAATGCACGATTTCCCTGTTAATAAGAGAAAAATAAAATGGCTGCCTCCATTGCAAAATTCTATTATTGCTTTTTTACTACTTAGTAGTAGCAAAACTATTTAATAATTCATTTTTAATAAAAAACGTAAATTATATGAATATAAATTTGTGTAAATAAATATTTAAATTTTATAAACATTAATTTAGAATATAATTGTGATCTAGCTTTGATCTAGCTTTTACAACATCCCCTTTTATACTGGGCGAGATGTACATATAAAGTGAGTAATTAAATAGTTTTTATATAGTATTTAATTGGAATGTATGCATTTTTATTTCATAAATATAATAGTATTGTATCATATTATAGATGTTAAGTATAGGTAATTTAATAACTCGAAATCATTATCTAAAATAAAACATAAATATATATATAACGTTGCTACAATTTGCACTCGTGTTTGATATAACAATGCGTTTAATCCAGATAATACTTTTCGTGATACTTATTATAATATTGTATTAAATACAGGCATTTAAAAATCCTTATTATTTCACATGGATTTCATAAGTATGGAATCTTCCAAGATTAACGTGGATAAGATTACTGTAAAATCTTGCAAGGAATCCATATGGATTCTGCAAGATTTTTTATATCCCTATTACTCCACATGGATTGCATAAGTGGATAAGATAGTTGTGGAATCTTGCATGGAATCCATGTGGATTTTGCAAGATTGGTATATGGATTGGTTGATTATAGTTCTATAAACATAAACATTTTGTAAATGATAATTGTTTTGTCTCAATTATGAGACAAGATTATGCAAAGAATTTGTCTTAGTATATGAAGGCAAGGCAAAATCATTCATAGTTTTTAAATATGCAGCATACCAACATCATATTTAATTACCTAGGATACAGAAAATAATTATAACATAATGAGATACCACATAATAACAAAATAACTTCTTTCGCCTTCAAGGTTCAATAATATGTAAAAATGGAACATTTCGCAAGAGAATGCATTATAAAGCAAATACTGTGCTCTATAACTATCTATCCCAATTTTCAAATTTCGATCACAGATTCAAACTAAACACATTATTTAAGTATTTACTTCAAAGTTTTGGAAAACTTTTTCCTCGTGGAAATTATTAAAGAAAGAATATAATATGATCATTATAATATAATAATCATGAATATATTCAGTTAATTTCGAAATATTCTTTTCTTCATTATACTAATTGCACATACAATAAGGTATTGTGAAATAATTATTTAAAAAAGACTGTTTTGATTATAAAATAAAATGTTGACAATAATTTAAATTTATAAGTTTATAATTCCTTTTTTCGCTAATTACTTCCGTATTCTCTCTAGAAATTTTTTAAAGTACGATTACCAATAATAACAAAAATAGCTATATATACAAAGCAAAAAAAAATTGTTTGTTGATATAGTCTTGCCACCAAATATTTATATTAAAATTGTTTAACACTAGTTTCTTCTACATATATTCTAGTTTCTTTTATTACATTAAATTGACCTTGACAGATTCTTAGCGTCTACCGCTATTTATAAATATATACTATCTATCATATCGCAGCTGCTTTTGTTCATTTAACACATTGCATTACTGTGAGTTAACACTTAGCTATATTTTTACCATTCTCATAAGATAAGTTCCTAATATTATATGTTATTATTGCTTAGTTATTTACTTGTTTTATAATAATTGAATATATTATGTTATTGACATTATTTATCTCATGGTCCATGGAGACATTTATGTTACTTTATTATATGGTGTTATATTTATTATGCAGAATTAAAAATATACTGCTATGATTCTAAAAAATTATGCTGCACTTATGCAGTGGACTGTAAAGAATTATAATTATAATATTAGTATTTTAAACTAATGATATATGAATGAGTTTCTTCCAAATTGGAAGAAACTCATTGCCATTGGAAGTTCCAATACATAAAATATACCAAAATATTAAAAGGAAAAACAATTAATTATTTTTATTTGGTGCATTTAAAGAATTTAAAAAGTGAATATTCTATAACATTGATTTATTGAATAGAAATTATTATATAGGCTGATATAGATTTTGGGCAATCCTATATTTTAGTGTCCCAAATTATTTCATATAAATTTTGGTAAAATTTTATGCTAAATAAACAAATAATATATCAATAAATTTATTGCTATCTCCATTTTTTAGTTTTTTAATATATATATATAATATATATATACCTATATACACTATTAAAAGCTGGCGGCTGCTAGTGGCTGCAACCACACCATGTTAATATCAAAAATCTTCTCAATTATTAGACCTATAGTAATTAAGGAGATTCTTGATAATCATGGAGTAGTCCCACATTAAAATTATTTAATGTGAGAAATTTGAATGAAATAATTTGGGACACTAAAATACAGGATTGCCTAGATTTTGAAGTTGGCATCTTTAGATATAGTCTATAGATTTTAGAATTGGCATTTTTAATCAGTAACTGTCCAAATAATAATATAAACATATATAATCATAGTTAGTATCATATACTCATTCTAATATAATACAAATTATCAATTAATATTAAATATATAACCAAAAATATATCATCATTATTCAAATACTTACAATTATTCATTAAATATTCTATTCATACTTTTTTATTCTGGTTTCAATATTGCATTTATTGTTACAAATAAAGGCTGCTGCTATTATTATATATATGTCCTCACCTTTAAATATTATTGATACATATTATTCATTTATGATACATAAAAATAACTGGAGACCACTTATTGAATTGACAGTCTCTATCTTTATAATATGAAATATAGGATTGCTGGATGTTATAGATGACTAATTCTGGATTACTGGAATGTTAATACAGCCAGCTTACACCATACATACCAAAAGAAGTTTCCATATTATTAGTATCTACATACCAATAATATTCAATACTATTAAATACGATTAAATAATTATTATGTATATATTGCCAATAGACAATTTCATAAATTATTGTATTTTATATATTTAAAAGAATTTTTTAATATCTATATATAATTATTATTCATATTGATATATATGAGTCTCAATTTTTGATATAAAATCATCATAAACATATAATCAGCTTAAGTTGTCCATATATATAACATATATGTACCCAGAATACTACAACATAATTTAGTCCACAATTCAAGAGTAATACAATTATATTTATTTTGAATAAACACCTTCAGGTCCATGATTGATCTTTGGCTACATATACATATATATATACATTAAAATTCTAATTACCACTCTATTCCTAAAAAATAGAATCAGGTATAATATGATTATATTATCAGAAAGTCCACTAAAAGGGTCTATATTGATCCAATTATAACTAAGGAACATGTTTATATATTTATATATTCATATATAAACTTTAATTGAACAATTTGATTAGTAATAAACATTATTAATATTTTATATTAAGAAATAATTTATCATACTATCACTAACTATAAATAATTATCCAGTCAAATACTTTTAAAAACTGTTTAATAAGGCCAAAGGTACTTATTCCACAGCAAACAGTAATTTTTAGAATACTAACATTTTCCGCAGATCTCAAATGGATTAATATTGCTCCAATAAACTATTATATTGAAAAATAGACATATTTAAAAAATCCTTTCTTTCTCTTTCTATAGGTTACTATTAAGATAGAACAATATATATACAGTGGCACAGCCATAATTTTTGTTAAGGGTGGGCATGATCTTTACTAATGCAGAACCCTTCTTTTCTTTGTATATATAAAAATACTATATTACACTATAATTTATTCTCGGTTAGTGATTAATGTTTTTATGAATCATATATAAGTTATTTACTGTCAGATTATACAAAAATTAATAGTATTTCAAAATAAATATTATTTTACTTTTTACTAATTTTATAAAGGATGATGAAGGCCAAATGTTACATTATATTTAGTTTCTAACCATCATATTTCCCTGATGAAATGTGTTAAAATATATTTTATTTTATGTCTTATGATCTTCTTTTATAAAATTAAGATTATGGTTAATTTATACAGTACAAAAAAAGATATGAAGAAAAATATAGGAAAAAAATTGTACTAGATAATATAACTAAATATATTTTGCAGTTTATAGCATTAATATTAGAATATTTTTTATTTTATTAATGAGAATTTATAGATTGATTTATAGTAATATCAATTTATATAATAATGGTTATTTTAAATATTAAAAAATACACTACATAATTTATTGCATTTGATATAGATATTTTTCTATTGATAAATCTGAAATATATCTTAATATTTAGATTTAGATTTTATTATAAATCTGTATAAGAGTAGATATTTGTTATTATTTAAAATAACATATATGTATAATTCATTATGACTTTGAGCATAATATAATTCTGACAAGTCATACAATAATATATGTAAAAGCTTTATGGTTTGTAGCAATGTATGTAACCTATCAATATTATTAACAAGAAGCTAATAATTTCATTGAAATTATTGTATAACTTTATTTAACTTTTTAATTGAGACATACACTTTATATGTTATACAAGTCTATATGATTATGTTAGTGTTTTAATTTATATACCTATACATGTATAATACATCTTTATATACAGGATATTAGTGCAATGTTGTAATTATAAAATATTACAAGTAAAAAAAATCGGTATTAACTGATTAGTAGCTAGGTAACTATAAATAATACAGCACAATATGTTAAAATATAGTTATAATCAAGTACTTTTGAAGCTTTAAATATAAACTACCATGCTTTGAGTATAAATGTCAATGACATCATCATATGTTAGTTTTATTTCCTTATTAATGTTCAGATGTACAGATGTACTAAACCCCTTAAATACTTCTCTCCAGTATTGAGTAGAGATAAGTCTTCAGCAACCACAAGTACTGAATAAGCATTGTGCCATGACATTTGAAAAGGAGATTGTGACAAAAATTTTGAAAGATACATATGTTTGGATAAATTAGTTTTTTTTACATTTATTTAAACCGTAAATAATAATAGAAAGTCATTCTTTGGATCGAATAGATCTACATTTCCATTTCCATCATACAAACACTGTTTCACATGCCATCAGATAGATCATTTTCATACATCATATATATAGGCTCAATAATCGTGTTCATTGAGAGAATGTATTTCCTAGAAATAATTTTTAAGTAATTATTTGAATAATTTCTTTTTATTATTTACAATTTATTTCAATAATTTATTTTAGTAATTATTTTTTAATAATAATTCGGCCAACTTTTAGTAATTACAAAATTTTGTCTTCAGTTTGGACAACATGAAACCATATAGTAAATTTGTAATAATCTCTTGCTGAATCAGTAAATGCTTTGTTGAGATGATCTGTTGACTGGCATGATGAGGTTATGGAAAGACACCATCCGGATAATTTATTCAAGAGAGAAAGCTCACTGTATTGATCAAAAACATTCAGTTGAGCATCATACAATAAAAAAATACAGTTATGGCACTCAAACGAGCATTTTTATAGTACTGAAGTATACAAAAGGGATTCGAATTGTTCATAGTCTCCCGATTGCAGCCTAAAGCTTTACATTTTGCTGATAAGAATGTTTGAAAAAACAGGTTTCGAAAATGCTTGGGATTGTGAATTATATTTTGGGAATACTTGTTGATTTACTTAGAGCAAGATTGAGGCAGTATGATGATCGACATACATTGCATTTGGGCACTTATCACAAATGATGAGGAACTCCATTGATGGCATTGCTCATGACACTCACGCCATCATAACTTTGGGTCACAATAGTATTTCGGTCCTTTCTCTTCAATGCAGGTTTATTTTAGTATTCTTGGGATCTCTTTCTCTCACAAATACTTTTATCTTAAACAAACATTTTTATTTTACTGATCTACCCAAGAAAATCGTTCTTTCGTTGAATGGATCTTTTTATACAAAAAAAGGGGAAAATGTCCCTCTAAAAATCTTACACACTGACATTCATCCATATCCTTCCCCTGACTATGCCACTGATATATATATACATGTATGTATATATTTATAAAACAGTTACATAAGAAGAAATAGTAAATCGAATTCATTAGATAAAACCATAACTATGAGTTTTACATTGCATACTATTTTTCAATATTTTTAAGTTTCAAACTTTAAAATCAGTTGACATACATATATAACTTCATATTAATATTTATGAGTCAATGAAAATGTTATTTCTTTCATTTATAAAGAAATTGTTTTATAAAACTAAATTAAATTTGACAACTTTTAATTTACTTTTAAGAATAATTTAAATAAAGCGTTTGGTTATATATAACACGTTAGTTATTTTATTATTTTATGAAATTATTATGAATTATAAAAAGGTTTTGTCATCGTAATTTTCATATTTTTTGTGTGCTATATTATTATTTAATACTCACATTTATTCATATTTGTATTATTTTAGATTACATTACATTACATCACAATTGTTTTGATAATATATTTTTCATGAATACAGCTTTACTTTTTACACAAGATCATTTAAAAGAATTTTTCATTTCATAAATAAAATATGAATTGTAGAATAAGGTATAAATTGTAACGTCTAGGTTAGACATTTTTTTTAGGTTTATATCGAATGTGCATCTATTATATTGTCTGTATTATTCACTGTATATGTATAATTCTATTTATTTTAAAGCTATCAATCAACCTTTGATATTTTTAAATGAATAAAAATTATAGAAAAGTATTTCCTGTTGTTTTTATTGTAGATATTATCAGGAATATTTGGATTTGTGTGATTATTCTTTAAATTTATGGAAATATAAAAATAATGCGAGCTCGAAATAAAGAAGGAAATGCTGTAGATGACACAGCTACCAAAGAAAATTATGAAAATATTTACAGTTTATCAGATGTGAGAATATCAAAAATCGAAATTGCAATATATTGGATAGTTTTTATCTGCATTACTGTAAAAAGTTTTTATGAACTTGGTTCTCTAACTAATAATAATGGTGAGTAAACAAGCTTTTCTTATTCAAATAATTTTCATTTAAAAAAAAAATTCTCAAGATTTAATTTGATCTTATAATTTAAAGACATGTTAACAATATATTTTGAATATACTTTGATCTTTTTGTATATATTTCATACCTTATGCGCAGATGACTTGTTCCTGAACTTTAAATACTGTTGACGAATTTTTATTTTTAAATTATTCTTTTCATTTTTGTTTAAACATACTTTAATTAGAGTACAAGCTAGTTAACATTATTTATTACTGACGTATCATATATTATGATCAATTTTTTTCAGCTACCTTCCCAAATATTTTAATGTTTGGTATTCATTGGTGTGCAATAAATTACGTATGCATAGAGTATCCTTTATTTGATATTTGTATAAATGGTAATTACAGTTGATAAAATAATTTTGTGTACAGATATTAAATTATAAAAAATATATTTTTATTTGGATTATAGCATTAACATTTTTAACTTTTTGATTTTCCTATAAGCATAATGCACGAACTATCTTAGAATGCAATTATATTATTCGTCAATGGTATATGTTAAAGATTTTCTAATGTTATAAATCATTGTATATAATTATAATTTTTATATTTATCAGAAAATGATAATTGCTTTTTACATATGGAAATAATTATCCATTTGCACTGCAAATATTTTAATTTCAGAAACAATTGCTTACAATCTTAAATATGAATGGATTAAGCCAACGAGTTATTACCTTTATGAAGTAATTTTGCATTTTGTCTATGTTATAACTTGATAAAAGCACACAAATAGTGTTTTAAGATAGTAAATAAGCAATGGACCAATTTTCATTCCAGGATTTGACAATGTATGAGTTTAACAGTCTAAAATCGAATGCATTCGCAACAATCGCATCGGCTACTGTCTTCCTCTGCGTTTCTAGATTCGCTCGGACATTTGGAAACAAATGGGTACGTCTCCGGTTACACATTGTACACATATAATACTACAATAATATATTACTCGGTTCATAAGTCAAATATCTAAAAAGTGATACAATGCTTGATTGTGACTTATATATTAGTGTTGTTTTTTGTACCTATCTGAAAAATTGTTTATTAATAAATATTTTTATATGCGGTTCATGCTGTATAGTGTGAAAAAAGTACCTCATATAGAATGAATTATACTTTATCTTTTTTGTTTTCATTTTTTTAAGTTCAAAAATGGACTTGACTTTATATGTAAAACACGATAGGTATATTACATGTAGTACCAAATAAAGTTTTCAGATTATTTAAAAATATTTTACAGATTTAAGATTCTGAATTACAAGACACTTATACTAGTGTATGTTATAAAGATATACAAATTCAAACAGAAAACGTTTCTATAGATTGTAAAGTTGCACAACGTAGTGCCATAAAAACATCGAGGCCCGTATTCAAACAAACAAGTACATTTTTATTTGAAAGAAATTGTATCACTAAAAAGTGAGTCTTACAGGCTTTTAGAATGTCAAAGCTATAGCGTACCTGTATCCAACTGCAAATCAAATGCACAATTTTATGAGTCATTTTGTTTTACATTAATGAATCATGAAACACTAATTGTCTAATCTTTAATTTCAGTTTAATTAAAAATACATATCAAGCGAAATGTTCTTTTTTTAATTTATTATTAGTGCGATTATTTTTTCCTTTTTAATTTCAGTATACTTTCAATTTATTATCAAAATAAATTATCTCTTTTAGTATTTTAATATGTTGAAAATAACTTTATTTTTATTAACTCTTGATATTAGATCAAATTTTAACTACCCTCTAAACAAAATGATTTCATTTTGCACTTGTAAATTCATTCTGCTAACTGGTATAAATAACTAGGAAAATATTTTTTGGATCTATTTGGATCTATTTAATAAGGATATTTTTTATATAGGGAAAAAATATGTATGTGTATATATATATATATATAATATTCTGATTACTTATCAGTTATTTGTATATTTCTCTTCCGTTTTCTAGGTGTTCAGTATCGTGAGCATTGTGTGTTCGTCTTACATATTTTCTTATATGTTTTCATGGAAATTAATAGCACTTCTCTTTGCTTACACTTCCATTTTCGTATTTTTCGGACATTTTCGCCTGAACATACTCTCATGGCCATTGGCGATCACTTTATTTTATTTTATTGACTCGCAGGTCATCTATTCCTTTTATTTTCCGGTAAGCGATTTTTTTTAATAATTAGTTTGTTATTTATTCTGTTACATTTATATTGTTGTTTCAATTTTATTTGGACTCCCTTTAAACGGATTAACTATATTATATAAGAGTTTGACTTACCTATGGGTATTACATGCATGTTTATTGAATAACACTCACAGTCTAACTATTACAGTAGACGACGAATTATTAAATTGTGTTGTTGTTCAGAAATGAAACCATTTTTTTCTGTGTATTATGTTTTACAAAATAACAAATATTATCATATTTCTCTTTTATTTAAAATTTGTTAGAATTGTAAGTAATAGAAATGTAAGTAATTTTCACAAGACATTCAATTTATTTTAATTGATATTTGGATATTCTAAGCTGTGAGACGAACAAATGTGTATACATTTCTAGTTAAATATGTGTTTGTGTTATTTTCTTAGTTTATTGAAAGTCATATTAACTTTTTCTTTTTAAAATCAGCTAGTAGTATATCTAGTCATGATCATAGAGTAATAATAATATTCTATTTCTTCGCTAATCTATCATATACTGTGTGGTCATGATCATTATATTTGTAGGGGGAGGCAGTATATTGATTCAACACTATCGATATACACGTTGACTTCACTTTTGGAATAAATACATGGTCTATTGTATGAGTTTATAGTCTATTAATTCAATTAATAAAAATAATTCATACAACGTTATCGAAATTATTTACGTCTACTTGGAAACATTTTTTTCAATTTATGAAATTAAATTCAACCAATTTAACTAATTAATAAGCTCTCTGACGAAACCGTGTGTCAACGGCGAAATATCAGTTTAAAATTAGTTGTACAAGGCTTTTATTCAATAACAACTGCTTTTGGGCGAACTATCATATTCTCTGCCCTCTTTCTGTTACAATTGACATATTAAATGCATGATAATCTTCTTAAGACATAATTCGATTGCAATAACTTTCACTAATTAGCAATGTGTCCCCTGTGTAATCTATATTACTATTCCAATAATAACATAATTTAGCCTAAAATCCAGTTTATTTTATTGAAATTAAAGTAATGTACAGAAAAGAGTATTACATGATAAGATACGAGAAAATGGATAAATATGAATCAAAGAAAGCGAAGCTTTTTGACAAGCTAATAAACGTAGTGAGGAAGAAAGGAGTTGTTAAGCATATTAACTATGATATATTATATGAAAAACTTACTAAGGAGAAAAGAATCAAGATTATAATATGTAAATATATTTAAAGTAAACAATATAAGAATTTCGCCGTTTAAGTATTTCATCCTATAGATAGTTTACAACCAATAACTAAATTTCTATATTGCAGTATTATATTGTGATTTAACGACAATATCTGCATATAATTCACTCAAAGTCGAATTAAATTAATCAAACTGAACATTGAAAGACGCTTGAACATTACCAATAATCCACACAAATCGTATATTTATAATCGCAATTTAATAATCGGTCATTTTATATAAACAAAACCATGCAGTTATACTTATAATGCCTACTATACTAAAAGCATTACCCACGAAATATCAGTGCATGTTACTACGTATATATTGGTATATCCTTCGCTTTAAAAGATACATGATTCTTACGAAATATTCACGCGTGTATTTATATTAATAGTGATACCACTAGGACTCTTTGGCACCTTATCTGCACTACGTCGGGGTAGAAATGATAGCGCCTATACACTAAAACTGATTTGGGATTGTGCAGATTAAGGTTAAATGTCTCTAGGAAACAAATATGAAGAAGTAGCAGAAAGGGAATTCATTTTAATATGTCATATATGTAAAGTTACATAATACAATTAATATACGACTAATGCAATAGTTCTGAATATTAATATCTAATTTATAAGAGTATGTTTTTATTATGTAGACACTTAAAACGACTTTTGCGATCTACAGTATAATCATTTGAATTTGCTACTGGTGTTCTTGTATAGTAATAGTTATAAATTATATTTTATCATGGACATCTAGATAGCTACATCAAGAAGTCTATGAATTTTATTAAACAAATCAGGTAGGTATAAATTTATGTTAATGTTAGTATAATTGCTTATATAATTTTTACATTATAACAATCTGATGTATCCCCTGTCAAATAAGAACGCTATATACTGTGTATAAGATGTCATCCCGTGCGCTATTTCTGTGCAAATTTTTTCTAGTTTCTGATAGATTTAGATGAAATAATTAAAATATGGCAGGTTTCAAATGTTCAAACCTGCGGAACCCATTTTCATCGGTCCTGGACCGACCTTAGGCCCTAGGGCTCTGCACCAAAATTAGATTTTCTAATATGGAAACTGATTTTGACTATTTTGGTGTGTTATTATACATTTTTTATGATGGACATTTATTCATGGACATCAGTATCTAAAGATTAAACACCTATTTGTTGCCTATGTTTTTTAGCTTCAGATAACAGTACTTTGTAGGGAATAAGTGTGTCGACTTCCTCGACTTTCTATCAAATCTTGACCCTGTATTTTCGTGTCATATTTCTTGGAGGTGGGCCTGACATTTTTCTTCGATATGGTCAGAAATGAATTAAGTGCCATAAAAAAATTACAATAAGACACCAAAATAGTCAATATCGGTTTATTATTAGGAAATCTAATTTTTTAATTAAGTGCCATAAAAAAATTACAATAAGACACCAAAATAGTCAATATCGGTTTATTATTAGGAAATATAATTTTTGTGCACCAATGCCTAGGCCGGTCGGGGGCCGATAAAAATGGGTTCAGGTGTTTGAGAATTTGTACCACACAATTTTTAATTACCGAGACCTAAATCTATTAGAAACTGCAAAGAACACAATTTGCAAAGAAATAGCGCCCTATTTTTCTGACATCTCATACCGCACTAATACAATCTCTCTCGTTATGCATACTCGCTACCTTTTTCATACACAGCTTCTGACTCTAGGCAATAATTCGTATATTATAGCTATTAGAAATATATTATAATATCATTAATTGTGGTCATATTTCTATACAGTGGTTAAGGCTTAGGAAGTTTATAACAAGTTAAGCAATGAAATTCAAACCTATTGTGCATTTTTTGACAAAAGCACCAAATTTGGCACAGAGGTAGACCAATATATGAGGAACAAATTAAGAT
>JAYRBW010085860.1:0-22434 GCA_036023295.1 Invenusta paracnida
CGGTATTGATTAAATTATGTGTGGAAAAAAGGCAGGCGATTTTAATAGGAACAGATAGAAAACATAATAATATTTTATTGTTGTCTTATCCTAGTGCTATCGGTATTTATCCTAGTGCTATTCGGTACAATTACTTTGTATATCCGGGTTTAAAGGGTTAATTGGCTAGGTAATATCATTACTGCTATAAAAACTGTATGACCGTAATGTCTTGGATTAAAGTGGTTTGATATTATATCTTCAATAAAGCATGTCTAATAGTAAGTTTCCTCTCTATTCCTATTCAATTGACCAGTCTTTTTGCAAACTATAACCCATTTGATAGCGGTAATATTAGAGCGTTTTGATTGGTTGATCGTCGATGCCAGATTTTTTCCGGTTACACATTTTTAGACGAGTGCTCCGTCTATCTACTTATGTATACCAGTCTGTGGTTAGAACGCTAAGTTTACTTTTGATAGACTGAATAAAACCACATATCAAATGGTACCAGCATTGAGCCTGGTTCATTGGTTTATAGATTGCCATTGTCGCCATCGACTAGAATTTATTGATTATTTTTATAGTCGCAAATGAAGTCGAAGTGCACAACAGTTTTGTTGCTGTGTCAGACGTCAGAAACTTCTGTTGTTGTTTTTCTCAGCTTGTCGCGTCACAACGAATTTTTTTAATATTTTACGGATATCGTCCAATTTAAATATATTTTAATGGTGGATAGGAATATGACGTAATTAATAGTCATTACCATCTGCGTAATGTTATACAGGGTCAATCTTTCTATAGTTGTAATGGAATACATGGGTACGTAGTTGCTTACAGAACAAAAGTAATTTAAATCAAGACTTCTCAACTAATTTGAACAAAGTACACATCCATCTAGCAATCGTTTCCAAAAGCCTCTTTTCTCCCAAATATGAAAAGGCTACCAATTTATTGTGTATATGTCTACACAAACAAAGTGCCCCTCAATTTATTTTGTTTTCTTGGTTTGCTCCCCCCTCTCTTTTCTGGTGTTGGAGTTCGGGCGCTGCGATCATCTCGCCTGACGCTTGGGCTCGCCAACTCAGTCAATACGTTCACACCCGGCAACAAACCGAAACGGGGATTCTCTCTGAACACAGTTGGGTGTTCCATTTTTTCTATTTTGCGGGTATCCCTTTCCCACCCTTTTTCGGTTTTTAGACTCCGAGGCGTGCAGCTAGCCCACAACCTCCGGTTTTTTTTATTTAGCGCTGGCGATATAGAAACGAACCCGGAGGAGACTGCGATAACTGTAGCCAGACCATCCGCTCCAATGCTGAGCCTCCAGTCTGTCCTTCTTGCCCGGCAATCAGTCAGAAGCCCGAGAGATGTAGCGGACTCCAGAGATGTAGTGGACTCCAGAGATCGCAACAGCAGAATAGAAACTGGCAGTGTAGGAGATTCCGTCCGGAAGACGCACCATCCGGAGAGGCCATCACCACCGTCAAGTTCTCATTTGCAGAAAATGAGAACCATGTCAGGCCTGCCAAACTGGCCCCCAACAACCCCACCAGATTGGCTGAAAAAATGTCATAGTTGCACCGCAGAGACAGCCAATAGTATTGTAATGGAATGTTGACTACATCCGCACCAAAACCATGAAACTCGAACTCCGCCTGTTGAATCACAATATAAAAATATGCCTTGTAAAGACGTCAAAACTCTTAAAGAAACACAGTGATCCTCACATCAAAGACTACTCCTCAATTCGGAAAAACAGAGGACCCGGATTCGGTGATACTGTCAGGAAAGGTAATGGCCTTTCTGTTTCGCCAAACAGAACATCCCTTTTTCAATTGTCCCTATCTCGCAACTCGTAGCCATGACCAGCCTGGAGATGAATGGCAATCAACATAAACAGAGGTAAAGGTGAACATCAGGATCGTTAACTACTATTGCCCACCCATCCACACTGTAGCTGTGGAGGACAGAAAATATGGTTTTGACCCATCATCAATCAAAAACTCGAACAGAACTTATATAGTGTCAGGAGACATGAACGCTCACTCAGAACCTGGGACAATTTCAACTCACGGATGTTCAAGGAGAGAAACTTGATCGAACTGGACTTGATGACAATCCGTCCCCTGTGCCTCCCGGGAAACCGCTGGAAATTGTGGTCCACAGACTCGGATCAATCGAACAATCACTCAAAGAGAGGGAGGGATATGGTGATAGCTGAGTTGATGGAGATCGCCGCCAAGCTTGCATAGGCCTATCTCACCAATCTAGACAAGACAAGCCTTGGCTCACACCTGAGAAGCGACAAAGAAGCGGAACTCACTTCGCAGGAATCTCACCCAGAAAACCCGCGAAGCCAGCAATCAAGCCAGATGGGATTCGCAGAACCTCATTTGTAAAGCCAAAGAAAGACAGTGGTTTGAGTTCCTTTATAGTCATCAAATTGGTTATCGGTTCCACGAAGACATTCTTCTCGAATGAATCAATTGTCTAAAAAGGTAAAGAAGTTTTCAGCAACAGCCGGAAAGCCAATATTTCGAGCTGGAGTAAATCAGCTCTTCCTCACAAAGGATGAAAGAACCAGAAATAGAGACATCCTGAGACACCTATCCAGCATTAGAGATGAGGTTGTCCACGACTCCTATGGAACCGTTTCTAGGCAGAAACAGGAGTTGCTTTCAATCAGATGAAAAGAAGTCGGCACCAGTTGAAGTCAACCCTCGCTTCATAAAAGCGCTAGTTGATAAGGCCCAGAACTTCCTTCTGGGAAGGCTAATGTAGCTAGGGGTGTGGAGCAGGAGGGGGTAGGTATTTGGTTTGGTTGCGCTAAGAGGGAGGTTTATAGGAGGGTTAGGTATAAGCCGGGAATAGAGGGAAGGCTGGAGGAGGTGTTTGGGAGGGGGATTAAGAGGGAGGAGGGGTTGAGTAGGAAGGAGCAGGTTGTGCTGGCGCAGTTAAGGGCTGGTCAAACCGCATATTACCGTACAGGATTGGCGTCAAGGAGGACCCGGGATGTGAGAGGTGCGGTGAAATGGAATGGAAGGATCACTGGCTGGTGTGTGTGCGGTGGGAGGCCGCGAGGAGAGTGTGCGGGATCGAGAAGGTGCATGACCTGGCGGACGAGCACCTCATGTCACGGTTTCTCCGGAGAGTCGCCTCCACGTGGATGGTTTGACGGGGTAGCCGGTAACCGCAACAACAAAATACTCCCATCAGTAAAGTTAGACAACCATTAGTTGAAAATCAACCCAATGCCTACCTTTCTCGGGACAACTTATGATCGGTCGTTAAGCTTCATACCCAGGTGAAGAATGTGGCCGATATGGTAAGCAGCATCTGAAGGAAGAACTGGGGATGGTGAGGATTTCCATGTCAAAAGATGTACCAGATGACAGCCTGATGGACTATTGTGTTCCAGTTTGGCAGTCTGTAGATATACAAAGAATGCTGCGTAGTGCCTCGACTGTTAAAGCACACTCATCCATACAATTTACAAAATTATATCTAATGGCTTCTTTGTCCTGGTCATTTATGAGATAAATCAAGATAGAAAAGCTTGACCTTTCTAAATTTCACAAATAGACATTTTTGCTTTACTTTCCTTTTAATTAGGAATGGTTGTCTTTTTTATTTTTACGATAATATTTCAGATGTGAAATGTATATAAATGAAGTAGTAGAACTTTCAAGTTCCTTTCAAAGATCAGACATAGCTAGGCGTTTGCTATTTCACAAGGTCAGACGCTTTACATTCCACCTGGGTGGTTGAATAAAAGATGTTTGACGTTGTCTTTTGTTAGATTGTGTTTTACCTATAAGCTGCGAAATCACATCCCTATCAGATCTTTTATACTTAAAGGGTCGATTGAACTTAATCGTCTTTGCGGTGTGTGTCTGTTTGATGAGTATAGGACATGGCAGAGGATCACTTCCATGTAGGCCAAGGACGTTCTATTTGCAGAGAACAGCTACACTCGTGGATACCAAGGATAAGTCGGTAGTGGAGTTGTTGTTGTTGTTGTGCGGTACGACATCACAACTGCTTATGCAGCCTGAGAAACGCCAATACTGCCTCAGAATTTTCCGTGAGTACAGATTGAGGAGGGGAAGGACCCCGAAACATCGTTTTTTTTTCTAGTCCACCTTGCGTAGCTGGACACTGTCCGCGCCCGATCGCCTCCACGAACTTAGGGAACTTGAAAATGTTGTTGTCTTCGTCTATTTCTATGATTTTGTTTCTCTAGGGGCCCCATCGTGGGCACTTGAGGAGCAAATGTTCGGCGTCCTTCTCTGCCCCCTCGTAGCATTCTTCACAATATGGGTTAGGTGCCTTGCCGATGGAGTGGAGGTACTTCCGGAGGATAGGGCATTTGTCGGTTTTCAATTGGTGGATAAGGACCCCCTCTTTCCTCATGAGGTCTCCCAGTGCCTGCTGCGTTTTCGGCACTCTTCTTGTACCATTCGGAGTAGTTCTTGCCATTCTTCCCTTCCCTCTCGACTCGTCTCCTGGGAGCGAGGGTCACAGCCTCAACCTCGATGGGCGTATCTTCCTGTTTCATGCCCGAGCCTGCCTTCGCAACTTTGTCCGCCTTCTCATTGTCTTGGATATCGCAATGGGAAGGTATCCAGTGCATCTCTGTCCTGACGCCTGTGCTATGTAGTTGTTGTGCGCTTTTCAGAATACAGGTCACATCGTTATTGCGGTTTTTACTGCTGATGCATTGAATTTTTTCGAGAGCCGACTTGCTGTCTGTGAGCAATCTGATGGTCTTCCCTCTTTTCGTCTCTTGTACGTTAGTGATCTTCTTGATGTCGTGTCTGAGGGCTTTGAGTTCAGTCGTACAGCTGGAGCACGATTTTCCGGTCGGGATGGCTAGGGCCTCCTTATCGCCATTCGCCAAATTTATGATGACGCCTCCGCCTCCGTCCTTTATGCCACCTTTTGCTGACTCGTCTATATAGATGGTGGTGTCGACCGGCTTCAAAGTCTTCAGGTACTCTTCTGCCTCGTTCTTCCCCATCTCGGCTGCATCGGTGCGCAGTGTTTGTCACGACCTTAATGTTGTTCTCTGACAATGGTGGGATATCCGGTCAAAGCACTCTGGGTTCTCTTGCAGTTTGTTTGTACTCACCGAGCTTACAGGCTTACTGGCTTCTAGGCCGATGTCTCGCCACCCTTTTCTCTTCTTCAGCCTAGTCTTCTGATGCTTCTTGACTAGTTTCCCTAGTGGGTCTTCGTTGCTCTTTTGCATGGCTTTTTCATATAGCTTCGTGGCTTTCGCGGTGTTTCTGCATTTGAGGCCTTCCAGGTTCGCTTATTCTTCAACCTCGTCTACTCTAGTATTTCTACAGCATCCTGTGATAATCCGCGCTGCACTGTTTCCCAAAACTTCTCGTTCTGTCGGCTGCACTAGCAAGGCATTTCTGGAGCCAGTGCATGATGCCTTCTGGAGCCATCTTGCAGTATGGGCAGGTAGCATCCGTACCCTTGATTACGCTCCGATAGGCTGCCAGAATACACGAGTGTCCGCTTCTCAATTGGGCCAGCGTAACACTATCTTTTCTGTTCTTAGTAGGATCTTTTTGTTGCTTGGTGTAGGTCAAGCGTAGTCAGTCGTGTTTGATCGGGCCATCCTTGATCTTCTGTCTAATTCTAGCACTAGCTGTGCTGCATGAGATTTTCTCGCACCCTTCGTTGTTTTCTGTTAACACCGCAACTTCCTTTGTCTCTCTATCCACCAGCTAATTCCCCTCGAGGCCGCAGTGTCCAGGCACCCACTGGATGGTGGTCACGCCCTTAACACCATTCAAACAGTCTCTCAGATCTTACAGGTCGCCATTACATTTGTCGCGGCTGTTCTTTAGTGCCGCGACATATCTGAGCTATATTGCTCTCTTCCTGATTCCTGGACATCCACTTAGTTGACAACTTGAGCACCTCTATCTCGGTCTCATAAGAGCTGGTCTATCTTTAGCACCACCATAGCACAACCCCCATCTGCCGTAACCCCAGCGGCTGACCCATCCGTGTAAATGATGTAGTCTGATGGGCCTCTCGCTTTAATCGTGCTGGTGGCTTCCTCCTTCAGACGCTCATTGTTCATGCATTTACTTCCCCCATCGATGAGTTCGGTTTCGATGCTCCATCTGAAAAACACCGTCTTCTTCCACGGGGGTTCTGACGGCAGCAGCCGTAATTCGTCTCTCTTGCTGTTTTCAAGACCCCTAACTCGGGCCAGCTCCTCTGCGATGTGTCTACAGCTGCTTCTGACTATCGACTTCCCCCAAAGCTTTGGCGCACTTTCTCTTTAGGACAGTCTTATTCGCCGGGACATTCACCTCCAGTCTCAAGGCTTCCACCGGCGTGGTACGCGCCTGCCCTAAAATATACACAAGGGCCTTGTTCTGTAAGAGCCCCAGCTTTTCTTGACTTGTGCTGGACAGCCATGATTGCCATGCTGGGCCGCCAAAGTCCAGCCCGCTTCTGATGCACGCCAGCTAGATGGTTCTTAAAGTGTCCTTGTTCCAGCCCCATGACTTGTTTGCCACCGCTGCCAGGATACTACATTTATTCTCCGCCTTGTTCGTTACCTTCTTCAAGTGGGTGCTGAAGGAGAGCGTGTGGTCAAGCGTGGTGCCTAAAATACCGGATTCTCGTTCACTTTAAGTTCTGCCTCATCGATTTTCACCGATGAAGTCGCCATGTCTGATAACAAGATGAGTATTTCGACCATCATTGAGGACTAATAGGTCACAGGAATCAAGTTTATCTTCCAAAGCCTTACCTTGATCATAACCAATCTCATTGCGCCAGATACGACCCCAAGCATTGAAATCACCACAGAAAAGAGTTTTGCCACACAGCTGCTGTTGGATCAGATAAAACATTTTGTCATTTTCCTGCATTCATAGTGTTAGTGTGAGCAAATACGTTGAACATTTTGTGGGTAGGTCAATTTTCAAATTTCAAAATTCAGTTTTTTTCTGAATAACTTGAAACTAGATATTCTCATTGTTTCATTGGCTGATGTCTAATTCATGAAGACAAAGATTGACGTGAACCAAGATAGCAATCCCAGACCCGAAACATTTGTAAGGATTGAATTGTACTTTGCAACTTTAAAGTTTTTATTGTTTATTGTTTTATCTCAAAGTTAGTTCAATAAGTCTTATTGGAACAAGAAATGGACTGAATTAAATAGAAAGTTATGCGTAGCAGAAAACGTAAAAATTGACAGGGACTGCAGAAAAAGACTAACGGACGAGCGGGTACCAGCTGTGATTGTTTTAAGTGGTTTGCCAGTTTCCCGAAAGCAGGCAAGCGAGGTTAAAAGTAGAAAACAGAAGAAAAAGGAAGAATACAGGACTACCTCATGGAGCGGGAGCTCGCCAGCTGCGTTTCTATTATATGCGAGATATGGACACAGAAAAATAATGTAGAGTTAGTTGACCGTGACTGTCTGCTCAGATTGTCAGTAACACATTGCGATTCCTATCATAAGAGTGCAAAAGAATGATATATGAAAAAATACAGGATAATAATATATTTGTCGTAAAGGTTGCACTACAAATGCGAGTATCAATATTACCTACCTGTATATTATTAACCAAATTTACAGAACATTTCACACTAAAAATAAATGACTAAACTAATAATCGCCTAAATTCTACCGACGAATAGAATTTTATTTCATAATTGGAATTATAACACTTAAGTTATCGATACTCACCACAGTGGTAAAGGAATATGTGTTAATATACATACGATACATTGTGACCAATAAAATGCGTGTATTTACTATGCGAGAGAGTAATCAATGCTTGGTGGTTGACAAAATCGATACGCTTAGCTATTAAGTCTTGAATGAGAGAAATACATATTATTGTCAGATATAAATTGAAGTAGTGTGCAAATATGTGACAGGTAAAAGTTTGCTGAACTGTACAAATATACATGAAAAATACAGAATTCTCTTACCCCGTTGATATCACACAGACAGACAGCACTAAGAAATGAAGCTGCCGCAACTTCAACAAAGAGAAAATATGAGCTATTATAAGCGTTCTAAAATTGTTTTATATATGACGGCTATGTACGCAGTGCTCTGGGGAGACCTCAGTTGTGTTGTGATGTGTTGTGACTGTACTAGACGAAGGCAGACTGTCGTCGAATAACCGACCAATCATGTCCAAGAAGCAGCTTCTCTCTACGATGCTCGTTTGATAAACGTTCCTGTTAAACTGCTTTCCTCGGAAACTGTGTGTAAGCTCAGGCTGTGCATTTTAGAGAGAAGGATTTCACACGGTAAACAGCTCACTCTTTCCTTCTTAGTAGACAGGCAGTTTACCCCAGACTCGTATAACATTTGTATGGCGGTCTATCTCTCCACAGTGCTACTATATGTTTAACCTACTAGCAAATTTTAATTCATGATATTTGAGCTGCAGTATTGTCGGCTAGTGTCTAGATTCTGCCTGAGATATCCTCTCTCTTCTCTTCTCTTCTCTATAACCGTTATTATATTCACATTTTATAAATGACTCATTATGGATACGAGCATTGCGGCGTATGTATTGACATATTATATAGAAACCACCACATGATTTTAATACATTAATCGCGGAATAGATTAATTTACCGACATACTCAGTCTAGACCTGTAAATTGAACATGTGTGATACTGTTATCGGTTGGCGTTATGTTTAGAATGCTCGCTAACCTCCTATTGCATTAGTAAACTAATTCTTTCTCAAATTTAAATTAGGGATGAATGTTTGGGTTTAAACGAGATATTAATTCCCATTTTGAGTTCTGAAATCACTGAAATGATTAAATTCTACAGATTTTTCTTTACATTCGATATCCAATTTATCGAAATCGAAATAGTTTTATCGAATCGATTGTCGTGTCTACCAACAAATACAATTTTATTTTGACTTCCTCTTCGATATCTATTCTCGCAGAATGGAAAATAGTGACCTGGATTCTCGGAAAGATTATTAATGCCTTACAGAAATAAATGTGCAATAAAAGAATAATATTAATAATAATATAACGGCGCAGAAAATGGTTAATAATAGAAAAAGGATTCGTGGGACACAGATTGTGGAAAGATTTAGTTAAAGATGACAGCTTAGTTTAAAGATATAATATACAGATATAATAGTCATTCCGTACATAAGGAAGAAAGACATGAGATTCAGGAAATCAATATCACCATTTCAGATATATATGTCCTAGAAATGGAATAGTTTTAATATATATATTTATATAAGAAGTATATGAACACTTATTATATATATATATTCACAGCTGGTTGCATCAAATTATACATCATCCACAATGTTTCTCACTGATTGTTTCCTTTCGATCACATCTTTCAGAAACATAAAGCTATCAAAATATTAAACTGATCCGATAATTATGATGCCTACCTTCAACA
This sequence comes from Invenusta paracnida, assembly GCA_036023295.1. Classification (NCBI taxonomy): domain Eukaryota; kingdom Metazoa; phylum Platyhelminthes; order Proseriata; family Coelogynoporidae; genus Invenusta; species Invenusta paracnida. The sequence goes on from JAYRBW010085860.1 coordinate 9,425, forward strand.
TTTTCGATAACTTCTCAATTGATGCAAACCGCTTACTTCTGTTTTAGCATAAGTTGCATTTTTCACATACCCCGCAAGCACTGTTTCTCCCAATATAATTCTATGAAAACATTTATATTCATTTTATTCATTCACTGAATGAATATGTTTTCTTCAAAAGTAGAATAAGCGCAAGTTTTTCGATTTATTTCGATTCGATAAAAGACAAGCATTTCGATTTCATCCGAATTTTGTCGAATCGAATCGTATAATTAAGACGCACCTCAACCAGTAATAATAAAAAATAAACATTACTAATTGTACTTGTCTACAAAATCTATTGCCTCCAGATGCGGATCCAGCGGGGTTCAATGGGTACAAATGAACCCCCCCTCAGTGGTAGCCAACCTTCTCTAGAATTTCTCGGCGTCATCCCAGACGAATGTTACTCCTTGTTAATTTTGCTAGATGGTTGAGAATCTAACACAACGACTTAAATGCAATTTAGTCTCATTTTCGCATTATTTATAATCATTAGTGTGATTTTGTAACCATATCTACTTAACTATTATTAAATTAATCGATTAATACCCGATACATTTTTATATACATCATATACTTGCCTCCATGTTAGTAATAGAAAAATTGAATTCTCTAAATCGTATCATTTTGTACATTATACTCATATTTTTAACTTCAATTTTTACTTCGACCAATGGATACTATCTATCTATCATGGATTAATTCCTTAGACTTTTATGTATTTCAAGATTATATACATATACCTATGTTTCTATCATCCTAATAGAAGTTCCTTTGTAATTATGCTTTTAAACACTGTGTATAAGAAAAGTATTCTGAAAAGTGCATTTTGCTTCTGTGTAAATTTCGTATAATATCTTAGCGCCTCCAATCATTTTAAAACCCCCTTACTGAAATCCTGGATCCACCACTGGTCTCTTCCTCAGTAGAGATTGATTAGTATTTGTTTGATAACGGCTGTGGTTGTGAAGGTTTGGGTGGAGGCAGACTCGCTCGTGTATTTCACTCCTTATGTACAAGCACGGCTAGCTGCTAGCTAGCTCGGTTCACATTATATTATTATTGCCTACTGGTACGTGAATGAGCGTATGTACATCAACACTAACGCCTCCTGGACTTTTGTGTTCCTAGTAAATATGGACTGGTGGGCAGACTCTGAATTCGATATATATTGTAAGGGAAAGTTACAGCTCGCCTCATTTATATATTGTATAGACAAGAGCTTCCCTAGGTATACTATTGGTCATTCAGAAGAGATGACTATTCTGCGTGTTCTATATGGCACTGCAATAAAAATGGATCAATAACAACTAGTAGGGAAATTTTACATTTAGTAATGTTCACCCATTGCGACCGAAATCGCCCAATAGAGACGCATCAAGACCAAACCGATTTAAATTATATAATATACAGTTATGTCGTACATTTCGCATGAGCCTATAAACTAGGTTAAAATGAATAAATTGGGTAATATATGCTTCTGTGACTTTTCTCAAAAATAAAGTTTTACAACTTTTGGTGTTATATATTCATTATCACTATTGTGCCCACAAAGGGGCGGTATCGTGACCACAATCCCCCTCCCCGGGGAAATGGATGCGCAAAAGTAAAATCAATGAGAGATTATTAGTTCCAATACGTTTACTTAACACTGCTGCACTACTTTATATAGCTGCGAGACGACAAACCATTCTTAAAGTTATAGTCCAAATCACAAGAGCAACTTATTGAGGTTGTTCTGGCATTAAAAGCAGTGTTCTGATAACTCTACCAATAACCAAGATATCACGTTTCCAGTGTTTTTATCTGTCAAAAAGATGCATTCTTAGTCTTGGCACTTGAATTGCGAGTCAATATTACATTTTGTTAACTAACATTCAAATGCCGAATTACATCAATTTACATTTATACAAATTCGCGAATCAATTTACATTAATGTCTAAGCAAGATCTAAAATGGATTAAATATCACTTTTAGGTCAGTTTTTATCCCATTTTAATGAACGTAAAATTAAAAAAAAACGTTTTAAATTTTTTCTTTACATACATGTACTTAATACACGTGTATATTATTATGATTATGTATATATATGTCCTCTTAAAAGTCTCCTGATAAATATGAATTGGAACGATTCACTCATGATCAATATGAATTTGGTGTGAACTCTTAATAATTGACAGTTACTATGACTCCATAAAAGCACATGTCACTCGATACTCAATTATAAGTCGCTCGCACATGTAATTATAAGTTAACCTATTTCAATGTGTACAATCAGGTTCTAGTATTAGTAGATAAGTAAACGTCATTATCAAACTAACTATACAGATGAACATTCCAATCAAGCACGATCACACACTGACCCGACTCCATATAGCATATTATATACAATACCTGCATACTTCTTACAATGACATAATAAAGTCATGCTAAGCTAATACATGATTGGACGGATCCCTAGACTTCGAATAACGCAAGATAATACAGCGACAATTATAACATAATCAAATAAAGTGCATATGGCCAATCAGACAGGCGCCTTGTTTATGAGCATTCAACGTGTGTCAAATGTACGAGCTAGGATTACTTTTGTCGAGTCGAAATTGATTTTATTTCTAACATGAACTGATTAATATTGATTGACATAACGCCCGAAACATACTTCTTACCCCCATCAACTCTAGCGGCACATCAAAAACCTGCACACTAATCAAATCCTTGTCAAACAACATAGATAGTGGCTGGCCTCGTCGAAGCAATGATCCAACAAGGTAAAACCATAACCTTCAATACCGAGAAAGTAGACACCTGATTTATCTAAACTAAATGACTAATGAGATAAGAAAGTTTTTTATTGGTATTTTTTTAAATATAAAATAATACATTAATGATAGTATCCCAGGGAAACAGTATCTCTAAACTGTTTTGGTGTACAGTAAAATCGAGGATTACGGCATTTTATGCTTACTTTATTTCCGCGTAAAATCCATTAAAAATATAACAGATTTATAATTATAAATTTTCATAAAAGACATTCTCTACTTGCTTCAAGTTATGTAAAGGTCATGTAAATATCCAAAGCAGGAGTTGTCATTCAGTACTAAACTGTTATATATATAAGTAGTAGTGAGGGTGTCTTTCTGCATCACATCCCACCTCCCCAATACCGAGTTAAATGTACAAGTAGTAAAATTAAATCGTGTCCAAGTGAAAAAAATACAGGAACAGCCTTAAAAAATACTTTGAATTAATCAGAGGTAAAGAAGCATAGTCATGTCACAATTATACACATTATTCATGTATACTACTTAACTAAAATGTCAATAGTATATCAATGATATAGTATTTTGTAAAAATGGGTCTATTAAAACAAATCTTTTCGTTCCAAAGCCAAATAAAAAATACGCAAGAAGATTTTAGTTAAATGCAAACTTCCGCGGGATTGTGTTATACTAATATGATAATATTTAATCGTACTTAACCCTATCCATGCATACAGGAGTTGGGGCGGGGGCACATTGTACATTCTCCAGTATTTTTGCTGTGAGTTTTAAATGAATAAATGGAGCAATATAAGCTTCCGGGACATTATTAGAATATAGTTTTACAACTTTCAGTGCTATATTCACTAGTGTACCCTCAATGGGTGGTCACGTGACATTGTTAAAAAATACCGTTTATAATAAATAATCTAAATTTTAAAAATGAATGAAATTCTTTTATTTTTGAATACTTAATAAAAATTAATTATTGGGATAATATACTAATAATAAATGTGATATATTGCTACTATTTTAACAAAAAACTTTGCGGACTTTTTTAAAACTTTTAAAATACAAGCCACCGGTTAACTTGGAAAAGCAGATTTATGTGCAAGAAGATGTTATTACAGCCGAAACAATACCTCTCATCAAGCCATTTGTTGAACATGCTTCCGCTGTTTCATGTAAACGTTGACTACACTGTTGTAGTGATAAAGATAGACAATTTAGTTATTTTTACTTTGGTTATAGTACTACTTATGTATTCCAAGTATTTTGAAGATCATTTAAGAGTAGAGAACATATATGGACTTATTGAAAAGTTTAAGGAACTTCTAGGAAATCGTTTAGCAGTTTAAGGATTTCTCAGCAAACTTTCAGGAAACGTTTAGCAATCATTTAGGAGTTTAGGGAACTTTTAGTATATAAAAAAGGACAAACAAACAAAAAGAAATATAGTTCATGAGCATTATCAGTTCTGCGGTATCCTTCATAATCACCTTGTAAACTATTATGCTATTAAACTAATCACCTTGCCGTGTGCGAAAAGGGATATTTAATTAGAACTCGATTTCGTTCACAAGCACGCGAAATTTAATTATTTATTGATTAATTTAGAAATTACGCCTTAGTGTAGCTAATTTAAAAATTGCATGTGCCCCATTGGTACTAATTGCTTTTAGTTGAGGTTAGTTTGAATGACACGCTCAAATTTTTAGTTTGCTAGGAGACGAATCAGCAGTAATCCGACACGCACGTACTTTCAATACGAAGGAGTACTTTCATCGATTGGAAAATGCCATAATCGAAATATCCTCAAAGGAATTAATATCCTACTTATTATAATTGGTGCATGTATGCTTAAACAAAGAAAAGTTTTGTTTTAACCCTATTCTACCCAGGCTATTTGACGCACTAGAAACCTGGGGGGGGGGAGGCGGGGGAGGCGCGAACCAGACCGCCCCAAATACTTTGTCCCCTTGTTTAGATAGAACCTTGAAATTTGGTATGTAGGTATGAACGTTCCAACATAAAGTAGTTGCATGGTTTGAATCGTCTTAGCTTACAAGTGGTAATGCACCCTCACTCATTACATCGAAAAAGACAAACACATACTAGGTAAGCAAAGATAATACTGCAGGCGAGAAACTAAGAGAGAGAGAGAGAAGCGGGTAACAACAGTGTCAAGTGTGCCAGAAGGCATTGTGTCTGGTGCACATGCAGGGCAAGTGCCAGAATTGTGTCTAACTCGTGCCTAGCTTTACCTATTGTATGAATCTAACTTTATTACGTGACATTCCGCTACTATCATGTTTATTTAATTTCACAATTTATATCTCCTATTCGAATAAATTTGCTTTTTTTATATCCGAAATGTATAATATAACTTGTTCAATTTATCTAGTGTATATTCCAATTGATATCTCTTGTCTATCTCTAGTACTATTATATATCTATAAAATTCTATTAGTATGTTGTTATTATTCAGAAGTTTGGCACCCGAAATTATCCATAAAATACAAAATATGTTTTACTAAACTGGAATCTTCTAAAGAAATTGCAAAAAATGGTTTCAAAAATTGATGAACATAATAATATGTTCCGCAGATGTTAAAATACTGGGCATTCACTTCAGCAAGAAAACGGACTGGGCAACGCATATCAGCAAAATAGTTGGAACATGCAGCAGAAAACTCTACGCAATCAGAAAATTAAAACCTCTTATGCCGAGAAAGATCCTTTGTAACACCTATTACGCGTCTATCCGCTCAGTTTTGGAATATGGTGGACCTCTCTTAGTAGGTATAAATACCAAACAGAATAATATACTGGAAAAATGTCAAAGAGTAATAAGGATCATAATAATCATCTTTCCAGAAACCCTCAAAACCCGCAATCAGCATCAATCGATGAAATTATTTAAAAAAGCCATAGCTTCAAGTACTCACTCCCTACATAAACTGTCTCCTAAACATCTTCGTCACCCAGGAAAACTCCGCCAACCTCCTTCAAGGACTGCACTACGACTTTACTCCTACTTCCCTTATACTAGGTGCTTTAATAAATTCTATTTAAATATATAACCATGTTAATTAGCTATATCATTCATACATAGATTCCCATTATTGTTTATATATAATAAATAAACGCTTATTATTATTATTAATATGAAAAGTTTGTGGACATCACGTCACTGTGTCTTTTATTAAAAAACGCCTGTAAAAACCAGAGCGCGGGCCGATTCGCCCTCCGCCCCGGGTAGGATAGGGTTAATGGACACATTTTTACAAGATACGGTTATATTACTGTAATTTAATATGTAGTATATATGTAAACTGTGTACAATTTTCGCGTTTAACTCTGATCAATCGAGGCTGCTCTCGTAATTTTTTCCTTTAAATACGTTTTTATTTTAATACAAGTACATAATCCAAAGATTAATTTGAATCTTTGAATTACGCGCGCAAACCATAATTTTGTCGTAATTTGAATGGCGTATACCAATTTTATGTTACTAGCAGATGGTTCAGTCTTTCATATATGTAGATAACACCGCACTTTTAAATTTGACGCCATATACGCCCACGCACCTCCTTATGGGTGGTACCCTTTAAGTCCGGTATGGACCGGGGAGTTGAGAGGTGGGGGGGGGGGCTTGATGCAGAAAGACACCACCCTACTACTTATAAATATATATAAATTAAAAATATAATGTATACGTAAAATATTACTAAATTATGGAATAATTAATGCAATATATTAACGTTAACATTTAACACAATAGTTATAAACAATAAAACATGTATTAAGCTTTAACGAATTAATGAAACAATATAATGATGGATAGTCAACACAGTAAAAATAGAAGTTAAGGTATATGAAAAGAAATGACCAATCATTTGTATAATACGAGGGAGTAGTATCTATGATGTTGACTTTAAAAAGTAGATCGCGTAGTCATCCTACAGAATTATGTATGAGCGTGGAAAGCGTGCATATAAGATCTTCATATCGATATAATTATAATCCTTAGTATTAAGTATATAAACAATTAATGATGTAATTGGCCAAGGAAGGCTGTTTCAGTGTATGAGTCGCAATAAGTCATTTTACTATATATGAATATTTGTACGATAAGACAGTAAAGGAAAGCTTACTCACACGAAATCAAGTTCAAAGCGTTGACGAACTTCCAAAGAACTAAGGCAGTACAACCGAACACAACCAAAAGCAATGTAAACTAAGTGCATGCAGTTGCCTTATTATATAGGAATCCTACACGAACAACCTGCTTGGAGAGACAGACAGCTATTTCCTAACCAGCCAATCATATTAGAGAATAACAATATTTCTCCACGATCGGCGGTTGCTTGAAGCGTATTGCAAACCCACAGACTTCTATTTATAGTATACCTTCTAATATTTATTATATTTTATAGTTAAATATAAAAGTCTGTGTGCAAACCTATGTATGACATAAGCTGCGTATTCTTCAGTTATCGATTTTTATTTTTCAGGCGCTTTGTTTGTCTTTTCCTTATATTTATGCAGGCTAGTTTCACGAGTTCTTGTCTGTCTTGTTGTGTGTCCCTGATTACAGCAGAGACACACTGACTGGGAAGGGTTTTCTTTTATAGCGTCTCTCCAACCCACGGGGTTTGTATGTATAAGCTGTATGTATAATTCTAAATATCAATACTAAAGCTAGTTACTTTGACTTATTTTGTCGTATCAACCAGACATCCCTCAGAGAATGTGGTGTGGCCTCTTCTACGCGATTCGTTCAATAACCTTTCAAATATGCGATTTATACTAAGTTTATATTAAACACATACTACACCTATAATTCTGAATAGATAACTCAATGAAAAGACAATCTAACATAGTACACAAATTGTTAAATAACACATTATTGATCCGCTATGTATTTGACAAGTATTTATCAGAAGAACTCTTCTTATACTTACTAGCTAATTTCAATCAATATATTGACGTCGAACTTTGTTGGATATGGATTGAAAGCTTTCTTGTGTCGGAAATTAGAAAAGGATTTGGGACGGTCGAGATGACAAAGAGCGAGTGAGAGACAGCCTGAAATACCCTCCGCCAGAACACAGAGAGAGAGAGCGAGTGGATCATGCATATCTAATGCATTAACAGACAGGCGCTGTCAACTCACTGCAGCCGGATTTATCGATCGATGTTTTCCTCTGAAACCCCTCGTAATATTGAGTGTGTGAAGTTTGAGAGGAAATGAGCGTGGTTATAATTTCGCCTTATCTGCCTATTCTTCAGTGCGCAAATTATAGTGACCACAATTTGTATGGGTATTTATCAGTTTCACACATTGCTCAGATAATATAAAAAAGAAGCTGTACATAATATATATATATATATAGATTGGCACTATATTAAATTGTTAGTTTATTGTTTTATTCTGAGTGTCCTTTAAATATCGCATGTTAACAATATGACACTTGAAATGCAGGCAAATATTTAGATTTTGTCGCTTATATCAAATGCAGTAATGTTCCATTTATATTGTGTAAAGGTACACTGTTAGGCAAACGGAATGTGTATTCCCCGTGAATAAATTAAGGATACCAATTTTCCCATTAAAGCTAAAAGTAAAGTTTGTTATATGAAAAATTTTCATAAAAAGTGGCATACTACTAAAATTAAAGATATTATTGGTATATTTCATTACTTATAATTGAATAACTGCTAATATGATCATTCTAGACGGTTTTGAAAGCACGCGTAAATATGGATATATATACTCTTAATAATTGTTTTGTTTTTATTAACAAATTCACGTACGTTTTTAAATTTGAATTTAGCGCCAAAGTTTTTTATTGTTTGAATAAACTATTTTTTATTATATTCTCAATGTCATTGGTATACCACAAATTTAGATAAGCACTCGTTGTATATATGTAAGTTATAATATGCATAATTTTGGCGTGACAATAATTGGGTATTACTTAAAAAATGATACTCAGATAACCAGTTGTGCCCGGGTGTACAGATTTAAAAGTTTTCTGCTAGAACCAGCTATATATACAAAATCTCGAGTAATTGCATACCTGTATGTACTTTTCACTGAAACTTCAAATTCTCGTTTTTTATTGGCTATTGTGGTGCGTGCATAAATTAGCCGTGTTATTAAATAAACTGAGAATAGTTGTATAGCGGGCAAATTATTTTATATTGCCTCATGCGCTATATATAGCTAGCTATAAGTGCAAAAATATGTCATATTCCTGAATTGGTAAGTAACTAATACAACTAACAGTAACACTTGTAATAAATAATGTACAACTATTTACTATAGGTATTTATTAATGAATTAAGTATATACCTAGCCAGGTAGATACTAACAATCACAAAATGATTGCATAAATGAATATAATATTAAAATAATTTTATTATATTCATGTATGCAATCATTTTGTGATTGCTAGTAGGCTACCTGGTTAGGTACCTAATTCATCGGTGTCTTGTATAAACGAATGCAATATAATAGTCCGATTTCATAAGGCAATTGCTGGTTATATATAATATTGTTTTGTCAAAATATTTAACATACTTTTTGTTATATAGGATGGAATAATTATAATTATTCCATCCCATAAATTTGGCAAATTTGTATATCAATAAATGTATATTATAACTCTATAAATTGTATACATTTGTTTCAGTTTACATTTAACGTTTTTATTGTTATCATAAATTCTATATATTTATATAAAGTGAACTCACAAGCACGCTGCATAAACCCTACCTCAAAATATATGCGAAACATGCATAGCTGAAATGATTTCCAGATAGTTTTATTATACCAGGACCAAGGTAACAGTTATACTTTAGTTATACAAATTAATCATTATTAGCAATTATATTAATTGGAAATGAATTATATTGAATGGAAAGCGGTTGCAGCTTTCTAGGCAGATAATGACAGTATGAGCCTTCTGCAACTTATTATGAGCTTTTATTATGCAACTAAAATATAACAGTACCTAAACTAAATAATATTCAAACGTCAATTTTATTACAAACCATAATTTGTGAAATTGCTGTCTGGATGGTCCCAAACAATGTACCTTTTACGCAACTGTAGAATGAGACCAAGCATATACACTGAATAGCAGTAATGAAAATCTCTAATTTATACCCTAGACTATTATATTGAACTCATGAAATAAGATTTTAGCTCACAAAATACATATAAATATAGACTACCAATATAGCTATATGTGTATACGATATGATTTATAACTTTATAACTTTTTTTAATAACTTATGTTATAATACATTTATAACCAAGAAAATAATTCCTTAAATGTGTTTGTCATATTATAAAATTCACAAAATCCTGCATTTCTATATTTGCAATACAATATGCTTGTTCTATAATGATGATTATATTATATAGAAATTTATTTCTTATATTTATTTGTACAATGAAATATAATATAATACTCAAAGCATTAAATAGAAAACTATACAGATTGTAATATCAGTTAAAAGGTTCGAGATAAATACAAAAATAAATCAATTGAATGCAATAAGAAAGTATTCTCCAAGGTAGTATCTCTCTGCTTATCATATACTCGTGATCCAGACTACGAGCATCATACAATATAGGAAACATCGATAAATCCGGCTGCAGTGAGATGGCTGCGCCTGTCTGTTAATGCCTTATATCTATGCATGATTGCCACTCGCTCTCTCTCTCTCTCTCTGTGTGTTCTGGCTAGTGTATTTCCGGCTGAGTCTCATTCTCTCACAGTCATCTCGACCTTCCCAAATCCTTTTCTAATTTCCGACACAAGAAAGCTTTCAATCCATATCCAACAAAGTTCGACGTCAATAAATTAATTGAAATAAAGTAGTAAGTATTATGGCCCGTATACATAAAAAGTAACTAGTAGAAGTTACTTTCTAAATGGAAGTATCAACTTGCTGACAGCTATAGTACGTACTACCTGGTTGTGCAAGTATTGTAAATAGCTTACTTGCTGAACAAATGCTATAGTTTTATTGGCTGATCAATTCACTTTTTATAGGTAATGAACTCATAATATATATAAATTATAATATTTAATATGAAATAATAAATAGCATATGTTAAGCAGACGCAAGTGATATAATGGATCTGTTAAATATTTATCTTCGACGTCATATAAAAAAGATAACGTTTTTCTCGTGATCGTTTAAATCCGCTTAAATTTTACGGAGAAGTTGAATTGCACAAGTTATTTCGCTTCAACCGAGCTAATATTCTGGACATTACTCGCATTCTCGCCGTTCACACTGGTCGGAATCATTCCCTTTCTCCATTAAATCAAGTCTGCATAGCTCTCGATGAAGCTTTCCTTGGGAGCCTAGATCCATGTTGAACAGCCGACTGTTAGTCGCAAAATATGGAAAGTGACACGAGCCATTATTGCATGCTTTCCAGCAGCTTTTGTGATTGAAATTAGAAACACTAAAAATGGCTTTTATGACAAGCATGATTTACCAAATACATTTGGAGCCATTGACTGTACTCATGTCCGAATTCAGCAGCCTGCTAAATATTACCATCCTAAAGAGTATTTAAATAGACAGAATTATTACTCATTCAACGTACAAGTTGTTTGTGATAGTAACTGCATCTTTACGGATATTGTAGCTGCTTGGCCAGGAAGTGTCCATGACAGCAGGCTTATTAGTGGTGCACTGAATGGAATTCTTTTTGGAGACAGTGCGGATATGCACTTTCTTCTTGTTTACTGACACCGTATTTGCAACTCCAAGATCAAGGAGAACACGCAACTAGAACAGAGTCCACAAGGCAGCTCGGTGTACTATCGAACGTGCGTTTGGGCAATTGAAAGGGACATTTCACTGTCTGGGGTCAACTCTACGATGCACGCTTGATAGAGTAAGATCAATTGTAACAGCTTGTTTTATTCTGCACAACCTCGCAAAACGCTTTCACGAGGTCGATCCAGATGAAGTTTTAGATGTTGGAGAGGAAATGGAAGCGAATGACTACCTGCAAAACGCGAACGATGCTCACATCTGTCGGTTGGGAGAAGCTAAACACCGCGAGATGGTGCAACGTTTGTTGCACTAATTGACACTTTGATGCATAAGACTTTTGTGACATATATTTATTGCTTGCTATTTGTCATTTGCATTGAGGGAATAAGCAATTATTGGACTAAAAAACATTATAATTTCTGTACTTTATATTAACCTAATTAATCAATACAATTAAAAAATAAAATATTTTGCAAATAATTATCATATTTAACCAAAAAGTCTAGCCTCCAATCGCATATTTATTATATAACTATAATTTCAAATGGATCAGTTTTTTTTAAACATATATAAGTAAATAGATTCAACATAACGTATTATAATTCAAGATAGACATTTATTACATATAAATAAAATTGTGAAAATATTGCTATTAGGTAATCGTAAAACAATAAGTCACAAAAGTTCATGACATAGAGCTTCCAAAAAGGAGAAGTGATCGGACGTCTGCGTAGAAGCATCTGTTGTCTCCGTTGCCTTTTTACGGAGTCGCGCGATTTTCAGACGCAACTTTTCTCGCTGAGGATGAGCTCTTCCCGGTGAAGATATCGTCAATGTTCTCTGTCTTCCTTTTCGAAGCTTTCTTCACTGGGACATGAAACTCTGGAGAAGGGTCTTCCTGTGTGCTCATGCGGTCCTCTTCTTCACGGTGTGGAAAATGAAAAAACAAATTAGCAATGTGACAATTTAAGCCAGCTAGACATAACTCCTGTTAATAGACAGACGGCTTCAGCTTTTTAAATCGGGGCCGTACTTCTAAAAGAGTCAACATTTTATTATTAAAAAGAGCATTTGTACCTAAAAGTATCATTAAAAATTAAAAAAATTAAATTTTTACCAAAATGGATTTTTTTCTTTCTTTTCCTACGCTATTTAAAATTAAAGTTTTTACTTACGTTTTTCTTGCAACAGGCTTCCTGTTGGTATAATATTCTCTAAGTCGGTTGTATTAGCAATCGCCCCTGGTACTTTAGGATTAAATTTTCCAAGTATACGCCAAACCATACAATCATTTGAGCTAAGCTCCTGACACTGGGTCCTCCGCCAGTCTTCTTGTCATCTTTAGTTCTGTCTTTCAATCTTTGCTGCACGTTATTCCATTTTTTTGTAGTTGCTCCACAGAGAACGATTTAC
>JAYRBW010085871.1:0-22434 GCA_036023295.1 Invenusta paracnida
ATAAATGAGGTACTTAGCTAAGCTAAATAACTTAAGATATTTTACTTAGCTAAGTAAATGACTATAAATACGACTCCAGAATATATAAAACTTAAATAATTAATTAGTCGCTATAAGCTTAAACTAATCAATCGATAATTATCTCAAAGTTGCAATGCAAATCAGTTTGTTAAAACCAGGAGTATGAATCGGTGTTTGAACTTGCTATAACTTTTGGTTTGAAGGCAGGAGTCCACTTGGCAATCACTCTCCTACACGTATATAATTTTAAAACTTTGAATTGGTTGCTAATGAATCCAAAAAGGTAGTGATTGATAATTAATTAATTAAATGATTAAAAGTCATACATAAATCTTTATTTGTATTTGTCAATAGTTCATTAAAATATACAATTAAATAGTATAGGAAATATCATTTGGATATATTACTATTAGGATATATCCATGTTTTGCAAAACTTTTGCTTGCAATAATATACACAAAATGTTTGGGACCTTATAACATATCAATAATTTAAAATCCATTATTCTTATTATTGCAACAGTATTAAATGCGCTTTGAATATTGGTAATAAATTTAGTTCACGAAAGAAATATTTAGCCAAATTGAATCTCTTTTCGTTATCGAACTCATTTGAACTCAATTAAATCCTCATTCAGTTCAACTAACGCTCCTCAGATCCACAGATTTGGGACATACATCCATCTTGTCTTTTCTTCCTCCTTTTTTCTTTCGTTTAATTGTTGCTTAATATTGTGTCAACTGTTGGCGATTTTTGGTGCAAAACTCGACCATGGAATTAACTGACCACTTCTTCTATATTTAGGGTGTCCACGGGATATCTATATGTAGTGACAAGCATGCGCGAGAAAAGATAATATCTATATTCAATACAACATCGGAGACTTAATATCCCAACTTACTTAAGGACATCGCTCTTATAGGTATAGGCATTTTGATTCTTCCAGTCCTCTTACTCCGACAAAGCTTATCTTCCCGCAGACGGAATGAAGCTTCCTGGTGCTATGCGAGTTTATTTTCAAGTCGTTGTTGCAGTCGCGAAGAATAAGCATGGCCACATAATTTCCATGAAAAATCATTCTTATGTCCTCAGAGTAACGAAGCAGCGGGGAGGAAAGGAACGACTTTTGTGTGTATTACATTTTATTGGGTGGGAGGGAAACGGTATGTGGATAATCGGTCGGATTTACATTTAGATAAATTTACAGCTGAGATAATTAATCGCGATCTGAAATAATAGGAATGTGTCAAACAGACAGATATCCTCACCTCCCCTCTCTTCGTTCAAACTTTTATTTGGAAGAGGTTTCAAGAATCCATAAAAAAGTTCCGAATTGAGAATATTGTGAAAGTTATTTTTGCCCTGTCTAATATGCATCAAATAAGTATCGGTCTAATAAGACAAATTTGATTTCAATATTATTTATTTGCTATAGGGAATTTCATCCATTGTACTTCAATTTTCTTTTCTTTGTATATTCTTGAAGTAATTAGCAAGCATAAATCTGTATAGACTGTTCGTTGTTTGCATATAGTACCTAAATATTATTTTATTTAAAAAACGATTATTCCTAATTTTATAATATGCATATATAGAGTAGAGTTTTAAAACTTTGAATGCAGTTGAATGCATTTTTGAATGTATTTAATAAAAATAGGAAAAATACATTTAATTATAAATTGAATTTAAAACTATATACCTACATATTCATATTTTCTGCAAACAAACTGACTTTTATTAAACATAATATATTTCATAATTTATTCTATGAAACTAATCAGTACTTACAAAAGGGAGTTTGTGGACCACCTTTTTGAATGCACAATAGTGAATATAACCTCAAAATTTGTAAAGTTATCGTGGGAATAGTCAAGGAGGCTTATATTCTTCCATTTGTTCATTTAAAAATCTAAGCACAATTTCGGGAGGGTATGGATATGATTGAAGTTGGTATTTATAATTAAATTTAAACAATGTTAAACGTAACACAAAATATTCTGTTGACTTATGTTTAATTAAATAGTAGTAAAACTGTCTGATCTATTAATACATACATACATTATGGACATCATTCAGTTGAGGTACTTGTTATTTTACATGATATGTATAATTCATTTGTTCCTTTTCCCACTTTTCTCTCGATCGATAGTGTGGACACATACAGCCAAATGCGGACCACGCTATTGAGGTTGCATATCAATAAGGAAATCGAGTGCAGAGCGGAGAACAAGGGCTACGAAATGTTTCCACAAGCTGCCGCGAAAACACAAGTTGAGATTCATTGTAAGTTTTTTTTTTCATTTACTCGTATATTAAATATTATATTTTTTACACACAATACTATTTCTGTCATTTTTCACTAGCTATTTTTACGTCTGGTTTATTGACAACAAATATCAATGTATTTTCACTATTTTTAGGAATGTATATATTAATTGTATCAGTATAAATAGAAGTAGGTTTTGTGCATATATAAGATTGCATTAAAATATTTTTTAAACTTTTTACGATAAACGAAAGCAAAATTGTTATTATTTACTATTTTGAATATTGGTACAATATATAATAACCTCTATTTTTATTGCGCAATGCAATACAAATATATTAAATTTACTTGATAAAACAAACTCAAATAGGCAAAGTCAAAAAGTATAAACTATCTCGTAGAAGTAGTTAATCTTTTAATTAAGCTCACAGCAGTTTTTTATCATATTTATAATCACGACGAAAAATCCAGATTGAAACTTAAAGAAAAAAAAAGTTCTATGAAAAAATATATATATATTTGTTATTCATTAGGTATACCGTCAATAATCTAGGAGCATTTCAAAATAAAAATCCAGTGAGGTGGACAATACCATTAATTAGTATTGTTGTTATTATAATAAACAAGTTGATACAATTGGATTATCCAGCTATATGTTATTTGTTAACCTGTCCTTATTATTCTTGCCATATAAACATGTAGATGCTCAATTAAATGTATTAACTTAAATATAAAAAGTAGTTACATATTGTAGTCCAAATTCATGCAATGTTCTGTAAAATGTATTTTATCAATTTCCATAATATAGACTATATGAATTTCAATATTATTTACTAAGTTAGAAAAATGACATTTTCGTTTTTAATTAATGTGTGAATACATACATATACCAAAATAATGATAGCTCTGGTAATTTCAGAACTGCTTTATTAATCGAAAATCAGATCAAAATATCATTCTTTTTGGTTCATATAATATTTAGTATATGGTTATTTTGCGCACAAATATCAAATATACACATCAATAGTACGTCCTTAATAGTGCACTTGTCTGACAAATCGAACACTGCACATGTAACATTTCTTCTGAACTTCTTTACAAATGTCGCATTATGTTTTCTTTATTTTGCTACAAATGATTCCGCGCTTACATATATTCTTGCTTCCATCAATGACTTCTGTACGGCATGTTTGTGGTCCTTAGTGGTGATACTTAAATCAGTAGTCAGTGAAAGACACTATATTCTAAACCTGCTGCTGATTCTCGCTCTTTTGCACATGCACACTTACACAATTTGTACATTCAGAAGAGATGCGTGCAACCCCCACTTTCGACAGTAAGTGCCATGTTAACAAGCCTCTTGAGTTAGCGGGCGCAGCTATCCCAAACGCACAGGATCAGAGGGCCAAACCATCATCTGTTTCCAGTATGAAAGCCGCTAGTGATGGTGTCTTGTTCCCACCTGAGAAACCAAAATGTTAACTCCATCAAACATGGTATCCTAGAAAGTCCCTTATCTGCTGAAAAAGGTCACAAAGTCATGATCTAATCCTTTCTACTTTCCTCTAATATTCTTCGTCTCGCACTCTCCTCTGGTTGAAATTGGCAATGTCTATACGATGTGACGACATGTATTATAAATCTAAATGAAAACAAAAAGTGCTGAACGTATCACTTTATGCTGATAATTTTGTAGTATGTATTACTGTTTTAATGTTGTGCTTTTCAGTATTTTTAGCTATTTATCTATAGCACAACATTGAAACAGTAATACATACTACAAAATTATCAGCTTAAAGTGATACCTTTTCAATTTAACATTCAATTAATTAAATGACAAGTTGTGTTGTTAAATAATCTTTGAAATATCTTTTTGATATCTTGAGGATGAATCATGAAATAAAATATATATCTATACTTTCAATATAAAGTTTTTATCACAACTCAATTGCTATATCATTCCCAATTGCTATATCTAAGTAAACCGAAATTGATCATATTCAATAAATAGCTGTGCGAATCGTTTGTCTATAAGTAATTTAAACTTCTTAACAAAATGAACTGTCATTTTTGTTTCTTATTGGCAACTAAACAAAAATATGTAAGTTATTATTCAGTTATTTTTGAAAGTCTCTTTCACTGAAACTGACAATTGATATTTCCATAATATAGATAAATTATGATTAATAACAATAAATTGAATACTTTAAGTTGTTAGGTCTAATAACTGAATAGAAAACAGCTATAAAATGAGTCGTCAATGATGATTGTTCCTGTCAATAATGACATTAATGACTCCTTTTTATCGAAAATGTTGTCATTGTTAAAGTATTCCTCTCATTACTCTTACATTTGTATTTGAATGGCAGAGTCGTAAACACCAAATATATTTGTGCATTAATCTGTTAACTATAACGTGTATATAGTACTGCAAGTGACAGCTATATTATAATATTATAAATTACAACAAAGCTTTTAAGTTAAGATAGTGTATGATAATATCATCGCTTATACATTATGTTACATTTCTTCGACTAAGGTAGAATTTGGCAAATAATGCGAAAGTTTGTCTTTATATAGTGGACAAATTGAATGCATAGCATATTATATATATATATATAGAACATTGCGTGTTATTTTAGGTTAATTTGCATTTCATCAACTTAATTAAACATAAAAACGAAATTTACTCATTATGGAGAGATTGAAGATGTATTTAAACTCAGTCAATTACATTGGTTTGTTTAATTGTTTGAAAGCTTAGCAACTGTCTCTATATACACATTGTGTTTCGATATTAGGTATAGGTACTAAATGAATTTATTAAATTTTAAATTTTAATATAAATCTACAAATAGTCTTTAAATCGTTGATAAACTATTTTTTATTAGTAAATCAGATTAAATCAATTTAGTATCAGAAAGAGAAAAAAAATTGATGTACCTACAGTGATCGTGTTAAACGCAACTAAACAAAGGAATTGATTGTGGTTATTATTGCCATTCAGTTAAACGACATATAGCGTTCCAGTAGCTAGGTATATCGATTGAATATGATGCAATGTATTTTCTAAGAATAATCAGCAATTTTGTCTGTATTTACTGATAATGGACTTATTATTTAATATTCATTATTTATAAAATTATTTATTATTTATAGAAGTTTTTTAATTTATAACTGACATATTGGTATTTTAAGAAGCTTTCTAATTAAGCTTGTTCTATTCACTGTATTAAAAAAATATCTGTTCTTCGCTCTATTTGTTTAATAATTATTTTATTTATTTGAGTGATTATTATGTATATATATTTATTGTTGCACATTCTTTCATACATAAAATCTTATTCTTAATTGCTTCCTAAGTCGCTTATTATACTGTATTCTGTGTTATGAAAATTTAAACGATTTGAAGTCTTATCAATTTTGTGTCATAAAAATCTTTAATTTATGTGTAAATGGTATTTTTAAACACAATATATCTTTAAGATATTTAATACCAGTTCGACTTTAATATTTTAATTAATTACAATTCTACATACATTTAGAAAAACATTAACTCAAAATTTAATATATTTAATTCACAGTAATATTAATACTCTTTAGCTTTTTTGTTTTCATATCGTATTTATACCGGAAATAAGAAATAATTTCTGTCAACAACATACTATCATGCAACAACATTTATTCTTCCGGACGCTTTGATAGTATGAGGAAAGGTTTATACTTTGTTGTATTTGATGTGAGATCAAATAGGTCAACTAGAGTTTGCGCCACCTTTAAATCCGTGGTATCATTGTGTTAACTTATTGGAAATAAAATTATGCACACCATTGTTTGCCAGTTTTCAGATGAGTTAAGAAACAGTATATACCGGATACAAGCAACACATTGTCGCTTAATTTAGAATTCAATGGAAACTTCAATATTAAAATTGGATTCATAAATATAACACAATGGCAGAAATGTAATACCTAAGTCCGAAATGTATCAGGTTTTGAATAGTAATATTTAGTGGATGTAAGTTATATTTCTTAGTATCATATAATTTGGAACATATAATAAACATTTTACACTAGCTACAGTGTATCAACTAAAGACAGATTTGTTTTGCATTTATCAAATAAACACAGCATGCTTCTCTATACTGTCAGTAATTATAAGCACGTTTGATTTCTGAATATAAACTGGATAGCTAAACGAAATCAATATTATTAAACCGAAAAATCTTAAAAACTGCTTTATTCTGATAATGTAATGGTTGTGAGTAGAAAAAATGTACAAAACGAACAAATAATATGTTTTTTACCCTAACAATTGCTAAAAAAGTATCTCTTTTTAATAAATATTCCTTCAAATAATTCAACATACTACTATTTAGAAATGATTACCATCTGTGGCAATGAAGCAATTTGAGACTTTCTCTTTCTTATATAAAAAAGCATAATAAAAATTGTACGCAAAATAGTCCATTCTGTCTGATCTATTTAAACGATATTCATAAACTTGATAACTGTACCAAATATGTAAGACCTTTAAATGTATATCTTTCAGACGCACCTGAAGTCCAACTCAAACCCGAACCGATAAAGCCAAACAACGAGTATGTGGAAAATGAAGTAGTAACATTCCGTTGCATTGCAACTGGACGACCTGATACGTTCTATTGGGAGTAAGTTACAAATGTGGTTTGCTTTCTTAGTGATTATATTTACTAAACTTATAGGAAGATTTCAATAAAGATAAATTCATAAGGCAAACATTTATAGGGGGTAATTACGTTTCCAAGTAAAATAGAAGTTACAAAACAAAATTTTCAAATTATACAGTATTCCAAAAATTAAGACCCACACCTGTATTTCCTTCATGATTTTTACCTATGGTATGGCCAAATGTTAAAAATGAAATTTAAACTAATTTCAAGCACCTGTTGAAATTCTCTTTTTGCAGTTTCTATACAGAATATCCGATTACGTCTTTCTAACCGAATCTGAGTTCAAAGACGACGCTTTTTAAATTAACATATGTTGTAATCGTGTTTTCATTATACTATAAAAACTACAAACATATTTTCTCCTTCATTCCTTATGTAAGGAGTATAGAAGTTATTTTTCCTATATAGATTTGTATTTATTTTATATCAAATCATACCTACGTATACGACATATACCTACCTAAATAAATATTAATCTAGTTCCGCATACAAACTGTCACAATCTTTGGCCTTTGACTTTGCATACCTATCTATCTATTCCCTTCAATTTTAGTTGAAAAATGTAAAACAGTAATCTATGTCGTAACATGAGAAAGTGTGACATTTATAAACAATTAAAATAGTTGATAATTATCCGCCAAGGCTATAAATTAACTAACATCGGGATTCAAATTTGCACGGACGTTATGAATTACCGAGCGCTGTATAGAAAACTAAACTAAACTATGAATTAAAAAATAAATGCAATTTAACATGCGCCATGTAATTGAAATTGGACCTCTTTTGTGAATCATCATTTCTTGAGTATATTGCAGCATATGTGTATAAGACCAGCTCAAATAAGGAAATATGAAAATCCACAATATTTTTGTAATATAATGCTATTTACTCGAAATTTACCATCTTTGAGATTACAAATTTATTTCCATAAATGAATTTACTTAAAACATGTTTACGTTTAGCTTATTTGAATATTCTATTTTTCATATCAAAATTCGTATATTTAAATGATTAGTTAAAATTATTAAATGATGCGAGAGGATCTTCTTGCTAAAAATAAGAGAATCAGCAATTAGCTTGAGAGATTATAGTAGCTCTAATCATTAATGCTAAGGAGAATAGTCCCCTATTTTTGAACATTAATAAATCAGACTAGAGTGCATAAAAAACTCATTTTTGGTATCAGCGTAATCGCCAAACGCTAAGCGCTAAGGAACCAAATGCACCTAATTTTAACTTTTTTTAAGGTTTTTAAAGATTTGAAAGGAATCAATTTCGATGAAAAGTGTTTCTTCTTCAAAGCAAAAACGACTGTGTCGTAAAAATAAAAACCAATAAATTAGTTCTCAAGACTAAAAAGTAAAATGATGTTGATGATACGTAGTACTGCAGCCATTGAAGAAACTGATATAATAAATAGTGCAAGATTTAATTGCTACAATGCTTTCTGTTTAAATATCTATATATCAATAATAAAATATCAACAATTAAATATTGACAAAATTTTGCCATATATATTTCATTTTTATAATATTATAATAATTGGCTAACTTAAAACAACTAATTGTGTATTCATGTGGGTTTCATTGCGTCGTAAAAATATGCCATTGCCAAGAACTTCTAGAATTGTTGTTGTCATTTTTATGAATTTCACAGTTTAGATAAACAAAATTGTTCCTTATTGATCTATATATGCATTTTAAACAGTAGACATTGTAACAATTAACTCTTGGCGCCCTTTTTAGATCATTTTTTTCAATGTCTATAATGTATTATCAATATTATATTAACTTTTTACTTCTAAAGAGCTCTTTATTTTTAGCATTCATTTTTGTGACGCTGTCGTTTTTTTAATATCAATTAAACATTTTTGCAAAATGTTAGCATATATTCAAAGAATTTCATGCATACAACAGGAACAATAATTGTTAAATTCGTATTTAGAAATGTTGGCGATTTTTAGACTAATTATGACCTTGTTTAATCATTGAGGCAAGTTTTTGAAAATTGTTGCGTAATTAAATTGAAATGTTGTTTATCTAAATATTTATTTTATAATAATTTAAAAAAATTACAAAATTTACTACAACGTTTATTAAATGTTTTTAATTTAATTTTTTTAATATATGGAACAAAATAACAGAGTATTGCAGCAGTTTTCATTAACTTTGGAGGCTTTAAGTTTGTTGTATGAATATTTGAGTAAAATTATCTTATATACCTATAGCAGGTATACT
This sequence comes from Invenusta paracnida, assembly GCA_036023295.1. Taxonomy (NCBI): domain Eukaryota; kingdom Metazoa; phylum Platyhelminthes; order Proseriata; family Coelogynoporidae; genus Invenusta; species Invenusta paracnida. Next base: position 9,236 of record JAYRBW010085871.1, read on the forward strand.
TCATGTATTTATATTCACATTTCTTAGTTATTTCATGTAAAAATTTGGCTAAAGAAATATAATACTTCAAAATACCCTTGGGTGTATATTATAGATATAAATAAAAATAAAATATTTTATTGAATAAGCTTTTTTTAATCTAAACAAAAGTTTATGCTTTCTCACGCAAGATTTCGTTAACATACACTGCATTATATGTAAATATATATATATATATAATCAACAAACTGCGTTTTGTTCTCTACAAAACAAAGCTTTTTTGTTGCGATTTCATTTTTAAAATGAAACATCTTCAATACCAAGTGCATTTGACCGAATGATTCGCCACCTGAACATTCTATACATATCCTTGCCTCAGTGATTTTGATGCTCAAATTCCGATCCGAAAAGTATGATTATTCAAGATTGGTAATAAGTAGAAGGGAATTATTTCCAGTTATCGAAATATAGTCGTAAGACTTGTTGCAGTCTTCATGGTAATTACTTTTTAAATAAGCACATGACTTATATACACATTTGTTGTATTTGGTGCAAAACTTCAACAATTAGAAAAAATCTAATTATCCTCATTTTGTTATTGCAATATGTTAAAATATTGGCAGACTTATTTGTTTTTGACGTTTATAAAGCAAAACTTGTTTAGTTTGTTATTGAATGTACACACGAAGTGTACATAAATTTCATACTGTTAAAAGCTCAATATCTTACAGAAGGTCTTTACTGGAAAACTGAAGAAGTTTGGGATACGTACGAAGAAAGATAAAATGATAGTACGTTAACGCAAAAAAAGCGTTTCATAAAGCTTTTGTACAAACTTAGTACAAATGACTTATGAATAATTTTCAAAAAGTTCTACACTTTTAAGAATACTTGAATATTTTTTATGGAGATAAACTTTCTTAACAAATATAATCCTATTTAATTCAAATATATAAATTTGGATAAAACATGTATGTCATCATTTATGTTACAATTTTTCATTGTGTATAAATTAATTTTCATAAAAGTTGATACTTTTGACCATCCAATAATTTTTTTAATAATATTAAATTAGCCTATATAAATATATTTTGAAAGTCACATGTTTTATTATAAAGTTGTCATGCATTTAATCTACTCTTGTGCTTCTCTGTCATTATCTCTCAAAGATGGTTCGTCAACGGTGAAAAGGTAAATAATATAGCCGAGTCCTGGTACCGGGTTCGAATTACGCGGAGTCTTCATCGGGCCACATTCCGTTGCGAGGCGATGTCCAATAAGAAAGGACAGGACCAAATCAAAGTACTCGTTCGGTGTAAGTGTACCAACCAATCATAAGAGTGATATCAGTTTCACCAATTATTTAACATCTTCAGAGAAAATCGAGGATAACTAATCACAGTAAATCAACTTGATAAGAGATCCCGAATGGTCTTCTGGTTACTGTGATAGGCTTCCTATAGGCATCGATTTATATATTATATATTGGTTAGTTTCAAACAAAGGCAAAATAACTTTTCCATACATTATCTAGAAAGGACAATATTCACTCCTATTTGCTTAATACTTTCCATTGAAAGGTTAAACAAGTGAAACTAAAAATGAATTTAAAGTATCTTCAGAAAGCATTACTGTTATTATTTCAATAATTACTCAAGTAAATATGTTTGGATCAGTTTCAGATTTTATTTTATTTTTTCCAATATGTGATACATACGGATGTGAATTATCACAATAAATTTAGATCTCAATTGTTTAAATGATCAGACATGGCTGAATATAAGACAATCTCTGAAGTTAAATACCATTAATTTTGTATGAGGCCCTACACTGCTCACTTTTGGTGTAGACTCTTAATCGATAAATTATTCAGTGAAATTGTAAATTGGAAGTCTAGACAATATAGAAAATAGACAATAAACAATAGATTTGATGTTTTAAGACTACCACTGAGTGTGATTTTGCGAATTTTTAATTTACGAAATAAAATTTAAGACAAATTGAAGTAAATGTAATTGAAATAATCATGCATAACGTAGTGAATTATTATTCTTATTCTTATTTAATCCATTTCTGCTCTCTTCTGTCCTGTCCTGTCCTGTCTGTCCCCTGCCCTCAATCTATTTTACGTCTAAATATTTATTGAGGTAAAAGACAACACAAATAAGCATTTTTTTGTCATTGATATACAAAGAAATATTTAACTAAGATTATAATCTACTACTCAATAAATAAATTAATTTATCTATGAGAGTAGAGGCTATCCGGGAAAATTAAAGAAAGTAGGAAATCTCTACGGATACTGCACAACTGCTAGTATAGTACACATAAGTAGCTTGGTATACCTGAAGTCTGATGTATTCGGACGATGGTTAAAGATATTTTGCCTTATATCCGAAGAGCTTTTTCACTTTCTTTAAAAAAATATTTGTCTAAAATTTGTGGTTATATTGTTGTAGTAAATTACATTGAGCGAAACTTAATATTTATAATGTAATAATTATATATTCTGAAGAATGTAATATACACTAAATTAATGCAACTACAAAATATATATTGATAATACATATTAGAATTCCGTATCAATTGTACGATTTACATATGTTTATAAAAGGTGTCACTGTGTTAAAATTATCAATTAAATTAATTACTAGAAACGAAAGAGACCGTGTTCTTTGATTTTATCCTTTCTTTGGTAAGCTATTCACTAAATTATTATTGAATTTAAAACTATCGAGATCTACATTTTAAAAACTGATTTAATATCCTCATTTTAAAATTTAAATTCGGTTAATTGAGTAGACTGTGTACATTATATCGTTAAACGAAAATATAAATATGGAGTAAATTAAATGAGCTGGTAACATTCCATACATTAAAGAACACATTTCAAATAGGAATAATATTTTCTCATTATATTAACCGTAAATATGGTTAACGGACGGTTTTATTGCTATTTTTATTTTGTATGATTAAGTTTTAATGTATTTAAAGTTAATCTATGCAGATAACTATCAGTATAAGTAACCAAAATTATGGAGATATTTAAATATATTGGATACGCATTAAAGATTAAAAAATCATTTTTTTCACATTAAATATTCATAAAAGTAAAAATAAATAAAAGTATGACTTGAAGAATCGTGTTACTGTTATATTTAAAATATCTTTTAAATTTTTAGAAAATGTGTATTTTTAATATATTCGTTTTATATGTATATTTATGTTTAATATAGTGTGTTGAAGTTAACAAAAATATAATACCTAAACAGTAATTAAATTTTGAAGGATATTGAGTAAACGATATAAAATTATAATCAAATGAAACTATTAATTTCATTAGCTTAATTAAATATAATGTATTCAGTGACATCTTCCCATCAAATTATAAAGGTATAAGATTAATAATTAAATAGTAAACAACTTAGTAATCTATTTTTGTACACAACCTAAGGACATTACCGCCTACAGAGGTACTCGCAAGCTACATCTAGAGAACTTACCCAAGTGCATATTATATTATTTTTGTAAAAAAGCATGCCTTCTCAACCTGCAGATATCTTTAGATCTAAATAAATGAATGATTTCGTATAAATCATATTATATTTATTTCAGTTATATAAATAACTCTAAAAAGTTAAAATTAAACTTTATTAATTTAAAATTTAAAAATAAACGTCTGCAACGTCTAAAAAATATATTATATATATATAGAGAGTGAAATATATTTTCTAATCAAGATTGAAGTTGGTATACATCTAAGATCCTATCTTTTCTTAATGCGCACAATACTCAATTGATGTGTTGAAAATGAAAATGTAATTGACGAAGACATCAAGCAAACATTCAGAAAATATTATAAGTACAATCAGCCTTCGCAGAATGCATTAAATCGCAAAGTTCAAAATGTAGTTTATAAAGGAAATTAGAGAAAAGCTATGTATACGACTTCATACGATTATAATATTGGAAAAATAAAGAAAAAAACTAATATTCATCGTTATTTCTGTAAAAAAATAATGACAATTAATAACCACAACAGTAGCAACACCAGGAGGCCTGAGGACCCCACTGGCGATCATCAGATCCTATATGCGCCCCTGAAGGGGTACCTTCAGATCCTCTAAGCGCCCATTACAGATACTGTAGGTTTCCCTAAAATGCTAGCCTCCTTCTCCTTTCCTAAATTTAGAGGCTAGCGTTGTCGCTGAACCGCAAGTTATGTTTTTGCATGATTTCGTTATATTTTGTATCATATAACATTCTAATTTATTAAATTCTTTAAAATTAGTTGTTTTAAAAGGCCTATGATTTATATTGTTTAGGAATATTAACATCCAACTTAATGTATTCTAGATAGACCATGAAAGTAATTGTCAATGCGCAAGAAGGAGATATCAGATACGCAATTTCAGCCTAACACTTAAATGACGCCTTCAAAATTTGACCAACATTGTAAATATTATATTATTACTTAATATATGTACATATCTACAATTTACTAGAGATGCTTTAATTTACTTTTTATATATTAGAAGGAAGAAATTATTAATTCGGTTTAAAATTTTTGAGCATCAGTTGGACCACTCTAGTTCAGAACATATTGATTTCCTATTTACAAGTATGTATAGAAGTTAGATTTTGCTGGTAGATTTACTCTTCCATTAACACAGCACGAGGGAGTGCGTTACACATGCAATTATGCGTATACGCACACACCGACATACTTCAAGCTAACATGAGATATACACTAACATTTGACTTATATATCATCGCAATAAAGTAATAATAAATAAATAATACAATAATCTATATAGCATTTATTTATGTAGTTATACGATAGCAATCGTAAACATACATGATTATATTAGACAACGGGTGTCTCCTTATCCGAATGTTGCACAAATACCGTAAAGCATAATTCCCAATTACCGGTGGCGTCAGCATAAATACTAAACCTACACATCCGCATCTCAATGCGATCCCCCAACTTACTATCTGAGATACCAACCAATTCTTTCTCAATAATACCGACAAATCCATTACTTACTCCTCTTCTACTTCACTGAATGAAAGAAACGAATCATCAAGGATTTCACTGACGCGATGCCGAAATCCGCCACCGATTAAACAGATCTTCGTTCGTCGACTTCCAATCCGTCTCTTGTTTATTATCACCCTTTTCCAAAAACCTTCCTTCTTGGCATCTCTTCTTCAAATGTCGCACATAGCACTTACAAATCTACCTAATTAGAAGCATACATATGTATGTCTGGATAAAGGTACACCGCTTCTTATATCTGTTCAAATTAGAGATGAAGATTCTTACATTTTTATAAGACGTGATCTATTGAAGAGCCATATTAGAACATTAAAAAGGTATTTCATGGCAACCTTGTTATATTCGTATACTACAGTATTAATTATATCGACTAAGTATATATATACATTTATTAATTCCTGGTGCCTAATTTCATCTCTAAAATGAAAGAATTCGTGGGGCTGCGTTTTATTTGCGACTGAGATAGTTACTGATTTATCGACTTCATTATGATAAAATAACTAACTGTGTTTCGCGTGTGTCAATGTTTGAAAAAGTCTAAATTTATTAACATTTAAATTACAATAATATTCCATAGTTAACTGATACATCTGACAAATAATTAAAACAAACATTTTGAAATCTCTCATATTTTTACAATTTTGTGTTCTTCAACATATTATACAGCATTCTCTATTATAATGTTAAACGGTAAGAGATTTCACATTCATTAAATGTTAGTGTTAACAATGAAACTCTTTCAATATGAGGGGATAAAAGCTTCTTCTTCAATGCATTTTCAAGATTCATATACGCATAAGTCGTTATTTCATAAAAACACTCGTTATATTTTATAATTTGGGAAATATCGTAACATATTCTGTGCTATGAATACATGTCAGCAATGTTTCTGTTTACGAATAAGTTTACATATATTTATATTAAAATCATATTATATGACATTATCTTATATATATCTATATATTTATATAATAATTATCTTTATTATGAAAACATGTACGTCTAATATAAAGAGCAGCGTGATATAATCGTTGAAATAGATTTTATCTTCTCTTCGAAAAAAGTAAAAAACTACAAAAACAAAACCTACTTATGTATGATTATAATTAAATGTTTTAACTTTAAAAAGTAGTCAGCCCTTTTTAAACGAAATGTTTCATCAATAAGATATTCTAAAAACTTAAAGCCATTTTAAATGCCACGGAGTAGTTTTTGGTATACATATTACACAGGTTTATATTTAAGTGTATTATTTATTATTTCGTACAAATAAAAACATCTACAAAGATGTTGCTTTTTTTAAACTCAATGAAAGTTTATACAAACATTTATACATTATTTCAATGCAAAACATATATACACATGATTAAGTAATATAAGAAATTGCAACATATATAAATTATTCCATCATTTAGTATGAATATAAAAGTATATTTAAATTAATCCAGCTTGAATTTAATGATGATAGAAATGAAACGACAATCATATTATTCCATTTTCTATACACAAGTATATATTAATTATTAATACAAGAGTGAGCAAAAAATGGATAATTATAAATTCAAAAATTTAATAATTTGTATACCTTTAAAATTGTTTCATTAAACTTATTAATTAAGCATATTAAATATTAGTTACATATTAGATTTGTTACTATCCATAATTAAGTTAAATTTTAACATGTTTGTTTTATCATGTTACCTCAATATTATATATTTTGTTATCTTTCACTTCTAACACAGAGAGACAGCACAAAACTGGTTTCGACCTTATTAGGTCTCGTCAGCCGTGCATAGCCTCAAACCAATGACTTTACGATTACCGCGCAAGCACGCTAACCATTCGGCCATAAACCTCCATGCTTGAAGTGAAATATCTTATGGATTACCTCAATATCTATAAAATCCAATTTATGTATTTTTTACTATTCAAACTAAATTTCGTATTTAAAAAATGGCAAGATATATTTGTGTCCTTCGATCCTTAAATCATATAAGCAATTGAAAGTAGAATGATGGATCCCAAAGATTTGGCTTTTAAACTTTAAAGAGATACACGAAACAATATATTCCAAACAATTAGCAAGAAAGAAATCATGAAAGTTATACGACGTTAAAGTAATACATCAAATGGTTTTAATAAAATAGATGAAAGAGAAGGACATACGCAGCAAATTATTTTAAGATACATATTAAATTACACCATAGTCCCCTATAGTCATATGTGTGTGTAAATAGAGGGGAAAATAAAAAATCAGAAATCTTATTTATGAAATTACACATTTCAAATTAGAGCATAATACACGAAACAATATTCTGAAATAATAACATGAAATATTATATTTTGTTATCAAATGAGACTAACCAAAAGTGTAAACTAATGTTTTTTATACATGACGACTAGTATATCAATTGAGCAGCAAACCTCAGTAATTCAGTAATGTAAATAAAATCATTGATTAAATTGTCTAATTGAATCAATTTTAAGGTGGAATAAAGGGTTTAAAGGGCTTGTTTATAAAGAGTATATTTATAATGCATATGTATATATAGGTCTAAATTTTAATCGATCAGACAAAGTTAGAATAGCATCCTATAAATAATGGAGTATAGCTGACTCCAAAAGAATAGTTCATATCTAAGCTTGTCTAATTAATCGAGATAAATAGAATAGGTAGTTACAGGAAATATTTTGTTAGATTCATTTTGCATATTTTTGATATTTAAATAAACATTCATTTTTCAGAATTTGTAAAATTCAGTTATTCCATAATAATAAAATTCACTTGCTTCAATTATTGTGAAAATTATGTAAGGTATTAAGATAAAAATATATTGTAGAGAGATTTTCGAAATATTGATAACGGGGACAATACTGGACATAGTTAGAAAGGGGAAATAATTTGATATGGAGGACACATTCAGGTTTTGGTTCATATATTCATATATGGGGTGTTTAAATTGAAAAAAATGATCACTATGCTTATGTTCACTAAATTACTCTCTTTAAAGAAAGAAATTCTATGCTGTACACTAAAACTTTTGAATGTGAACTAAAAAAATGCTGCTTTTTATGAATATTGATCAAACAGATGTTTTATTAAAACCTATGTATGTATATATATATATATATGTATGTTTTCAAAGTGGAATATAAATAATATTAATGAAAACATTTCGCGTTCTAATTTTTGACACCAACTATTGCGGGTTTTCTGTTTATTAGTAATATATGGTGAGTAATAGTTTAATTTAAAACAAATATCATGTATTAGTACTTATTAAAAAATCAATGTTTAATTATAAATATATATATAGTAGTCCAGGGAAGGCATTTTCTAATGATATTATAATAATTCATGCAATTGTATTCTTGCTTATACACTATTATATACACTACAGAAGTTTATACAATCTAAAAACTAGTCTATAGAACTTACTTCTAAAATAATATTATAATAAACATGCACAATCAAAAGCAAAAGCATAAAAATTTAATAATATTATTAAACATTAAATTTGTAAATAATATACTCACAAATTGGACTGTAAATATATCTATCTAACTCAACAATCTGAAAATTCTGTTTTTTTATTAATTGACACAATTTTCAAGCTCTAATATACATATGTTGTGTAAAGATACTCGTCTATCTGCAAGTGTTCATAAATTGTAATATGGCTTAGGCATGTTTCCTAATCATGTTCGATTTTAGTGATACAGAAAGATCTTACCAACGATGTGATTTCTGAAAGATTTAATCTATTCCCCCCCCCCCCCTCCGTCTCCACTGCCTCCTCTTCTTCAGATGGACCCCAGTTCCATGAACCCTCAGTACTCATGTTTCCAGCCTCAGTGAAGGATGATGTCACCATGTCGTGTGATGCCGACAGCAATCCGGCCGCGAAGATCGAATGGACGCGAGAGGGCTCTAGAGAGGTTCTTCACAGGGGAATCTCCATGATCCGCAGGAACCTCAAACCGGCAGACTTCGGGACCTATATCTGTACGGCGATAGCTCCAGGCTTTCCATCCATCTCCAAGAAGATGTATCTTGCCAAGAAACGTAAGTTGCCCACAAATAAGTTTTCCTTTCTCTTTGACCATTCCTTTCTAAATTTGATTTAGTAAACTAATAAAAGTAAAAAGTAATATAAAAAAATTAAATATATAATGACAATTAATATAAAGAGATTTTTTTTTAAATAATATACGGAAAACTTTACAACTGGGACTAAAATCTACAGCAAGTAATCATCAAAATTACTTACAATTCGACACAATTAAATCTTTTGATTTATCTTTAGTATTTAGATAATTCAAACAGTTTGAAGAACTCCTAAATTCATAAAAAGAGTTAAAGTTTCCCAAATACAAAATTTGGAAACAACGAATGAATAACAGATTGTACTAAACTATATTTAAATTTAATTTTCTTAAATCCTTTTCGGAAAATAACTTAATATCATTTAGAAAATGGAATAACTTGCACTTCGATTCAAGTTTATTCACATTTTATTATTTAATTATTTACATTTGCTATTTCAGCGTTTTTGTGTTAACTTAACTTTTGTGTTATTCTTTAAATATTGACTTCCTTTGATTTGTAAGTAATTCTATTGATTGTGAGTTACAGATTTAAACCTGAAACGCAATTTATTTTGTGTAAATTTTTTGTGAATTTTGTGGATGTTCGATTAACTAAGAATCCATATCTTCTATTTTTATTAATCACCTTAGCTATATTTTAATATTTCTCAGTCATTTACCACTTTATATCTACTCATTTGGTATTTTTCTATTAAAAAGTAATTATACTTTAGTAAAATTGAAACATATTTACAATCATTTTAATTAACAATAAAATCATTTTAATGATTTCATTTTAAAATTAATTTTAAATCCAATTTCTACATGTTGTTATTAATAATTCCTCGAGTCAGGCAGTTTAGACATCAGAAATATCACACCTTTCTTTAACATTTTTTAAAATATGAAGCTCCACGAGGTGTCCAACAGCGTTCCTGGCGTGTTTTTTTTGAAAATTTGTTTCAAAATGAAATAAAACACACAACAAGATTCACTCCAGTGTGCTATTAAATTACTATGAATACTGTTGTCCTGCTGTTAATATACATATAATAACATATAGACTAATACACGCGAAGATGTGTAGGCTTTCTCAGAATAGATTAAATATGTACGATAAAAACAGATAACATCATACTTACCGATATGCAATTATTCGATAGAACAACATCAGTATTTTTTACTCTAATATATATTACATTTTTCTACTTACGTCCTTGATATAAAAAAGTTAAAATACCATCAGTAATGCCTTTGAATAGGCAGTTATATTATTAACATAGCGTGTTCTTGTAAAATTACATGTGATTACAAGTATTGTGTTGTAGAATGAGTTGAAACCAAACAGGATTTGTAACATATAATAAATCTGCATAAATATATTTCTTTTCATGTAAGCGGATGTAAGGTATGAACACTAATGGTAATAAATAGCATTGTAAAAGGAATTTCTTTGTGTTTTACGCGTATATATAGAGTTTTCAGATATGAAATCAAAATATGTACGAAAAGTGTAGTTTTTTGTCGCTGAAAAGTAATAGTATCAAAGTATATATACAGCAGGGATTTTGGCAAATTGCAAAGCAATACATATAAAAAGAGATTATTTTCCATTGACAAACAGGTTGCGTGGAAGTAAACAACGACAAATATATCCAGACTTTCAAAAACAAAGAATCACCTTGTAATTATGATTCACAAGCTTGATCCAATGAAATGAAATAAATTGTATTTTATACATTATAAAATTTATATACATATACGTAGATCCTAAACCGCCTATATAATATATAGTATTTATGCATATTACAAGAATTGAAATAAATAAATTCTATACTCGTATATAAAAACTTTATGGTAAAGATTTCTTTTGAATATTCCAATATACTAAAATAAAATTCCCATTTTATATGTACGCATGTGTTGCTTTTATAACTATATTCTTTAAATACAAAATATGTATACGTGGGTGTATGTATGTAAGATGTATGGTCTTCGATAGATCAAAATATAGTTACTAGGTTACAGTTTCATTTGAAGAGGATTCAGTTCCAAACATAAAAAGCGTAAATTATTGTAATTCTAGCCAACTACAAGACTATTTTATATCAATTCCGTATACTATTTCAAATAATAATTTAGTGAATTGTGTAAAATTCAACTGTTTTATTCTTTTGAAGTCTTATTATACAAATATATACATATATACATATATACCTATATTACCGGCTTCCGCTTTGTTCATATTTTAAAATCGGACAATTCTGTGCTCGGAAATAATCTTTATTCTTAATATAAATCCTTATATATTGGATTGTCTTAACTAAATTACTAAATACCTTATTTTTAACGCAATCAGTTTGTGTTATTCTTAATACATATATTAGTTTAAGTGGTCAAATAAGAATATTTGTATAGCTGGGAAACAGTTTATAAAAATAATACAGCATTGATTTTTGTTTTATAATTTTTATAGTTGGAAACTATTTTTACAAAATAGTAATATATATAGTTGTCTATATATTTCCATATAAATAGACAAGCCGTACTAGCAGTGCTGTGCTAAAATCACTGTGTAATTAGTAAAAGCATATTTGTAAATCGAAAATGTACAAGTACTTTACCATTAAATTACAACCACAAGTGTTGTAAAATATTCATGAAAAATTTCGCTGCAAAATCAATTTATCACTTATTAACGAAATTTAAAAAGCTATTTCTGCTAATATTCACAATTCCAATTGTCTAATACTCAAAAATTCACATTTAAATGTAAACTAAGTATGGAGCAGAATTATACTATTTGCTCTACGGATTCTATAAGGAATTCATTTTTAACAGTTTAGTTGCTATTATAACAAAATTAACTATACTTTTATTAAAACTTTTTTTCTACCAAATTATTACAATGATCACAAACACTTTTTTGGTTATTTTTAAAGTAGAAACAAAATTTGACATAAAAATTAAGTAACAACTAAATATTACCATATATTCTAAAAACTACAATGGCGCTTATATTATTTGCAAAAATAGAATTAAATAAACATAAATATATATTTCAAGTGTTCCGTAAGTTACAATGAAGTTGTTAGAAATCAATATGTAACAAATTAACGAAGAATATCTGTTCGACATCCATCTGCTGCGCTTAAGATACCCACGACACACAATTTAGAATAATGAAGAAAGATCTGGGATATAAGCACTGAAAACGTATTAAAAGGATTTTCTTTGGAAGATCATAAAATGGCATGTTGAGGGAGTCCTGTCCGGCAATATTTAAAAAATATGAAAGTATTCAGAGAAGGAAGTGGTTATTCCTTTCGAATAAGCATGCTATTGTTTTAGAAAGGAAAGGAGCTATTTAAGTGTCAATGTAGTTCAAACAAGGCAATCACTTCTGAAAACAAGTCAAACAACAAACACCAACTGTGATTGATTGAGCAGGCATCTGTGTGAAAAATATTAGCGGATATTTGATGATGAGCTGAAAAGTAACTTTGCAGAAATTAGTTGGTACCAACACTTCAAGATATAGGTATCTATTTATAATCACACTTTCAACAAGATATACCTCAGAGTATATACAGCCCAAGTGTCTCGTGCTTTCTAGACCGAAAAATTTCCAGATCACTAGGTTGGCACTTTTGGACTGATATTATGGCCAGCACACAGCTCAGACCTGTCCTCGTGTGATAACTCTCAGTGAGACATATTGAAATCAAAAGTTGTGGTTCAAAATCAAAATATTTAACTAATAGGTACTATTAGGTTTTGTTCTTTTACGAATTTGATCAGATTTTAAAGGAAAGAGTTAATGCTATCAATAAATTAATTGAACGTTTCGCTTACTGAAGCATTGATAAGAATGATTTACAGTTCTACTAATGGTCTACCCTATAACAAACACATGATGATGATCCAGACTTTGACTGTATATATAGTAGATGAATGACATTTGGGGTAAGGTGATCAAAGCTGGTCGGAGGTTTTTTACCACGACCATGGTCGAAAACTCTCTAGTCTAGTTTTTTTGATGTGATCAAAATAAGTCGCGGGTTAAAAC